>JARFXV010000173.1:0-55000 GCA_031761425.1 Cosmopolites sordidus | reverse complement strand
GTTGTGTCTTTCTATGACCTGCTTTAGGACCTGGATTTGATCCATTGTACTGAATCCTACTTGCTCCCTTGGTTGTGCGTCATTAAGTGTTTTTAGTATTCTTTTGGATATTATCTTGGTGAAAACTTTGTACACCACTGACAGGAGGCTTATTGGACGGTAGTTCTTTAAATCTTCCCGTGCTGCTTTCTTATGTAAAAGAATCACTTCTGCATTTTTCCATAAGCTGGGTACTTCTTGTTGTTTGAGACATTTTGAATATAATTTTGCTTGTGTTTTATATAAAGTTTGACCACCAGCTTTTAACATCTCCACCGTTATACTATCCTTTCCTGGAGCTTTGCCATTTTTCATCGAGTCTATAGCCTTTGTCACTTCCTCCACCAGGATATCCGGCACTTGTTCTTCAGTGGGAATTGCTGTTCTTGCTTGATTCTGGTCCTCATATAACTTTGAATAAAATCTTCGGACAACCTCTAACATTTCCGTCCGTTCGCTGCATATTGTACCATCCTCACCCTTTAAGGGAAACATGCGTGTCCTTTTCTTTCTTAGTTTTGTTAATTCCCATGTTTTCTGGTGGTAATTATCTTCTGGTGCTATTGATGTTACATCTAATATTTTCCGATGGTCCTGTGAAGAGTCACGACGCTTCGCCAAAATCGCATTTGGCATTTTCAAGTGTTGTCCGCTTCGACTGAAAGGTCCAAGTGACGTGCATGGGTCGTTGTGTTCGCTTTTATAACCGGCCGCCACAAAAGCGACTGCGCAGAGTATATCGGGGTAGTTCGGGAGCATTTGCGGCGCTCGGCAACGCTGTCGGGGGTTCGTTTATTGATTTTTCTACCTCGTGGCCACGTTTTTTCTTTTTTCAGAAGGGATTTCCATACTTTTGGAATGTTGCGAGCGTCGTTTCGCGTATTCAACTCACCTCTTTCTTCTATTTCAAGGGCTTCTCTGATTGTTCGGACCTTGTAGTTTTCAATATTCGCTATTTCTTTGGCTCCTTCAAAATTGATTTTATATCCTGTATGTAGATGGTGCTGGAACAGAGCGGAAGTGGTTTGTTTGTTTTTTAAGTCGTTTTTATGTGCTGGTATTCTGGCCGATATTATTTCGGTTTGTTTGTCCTATGTATGCTCTGTTGCAGTGGGAACAAGATATACTATACACCCCATGATTTTCCAGTCTAACTTTGTCCTTGGGGATTTTTAGGATGTTTGCAACAGTTTTGTGTGGCTTGTAGGCTGTTGTGATCTTATGTTTCCTTAGTAGTCTGCCTATCCTATCTGTGATTCCTTTTACGTATGGTAGCAGGACCTTTAGTGTATTTGGTTCATGATCCTCTATTTTTCTTCGTGTTTGGGTTTCTTGACGGCGAATGGCTTTCCTGATACAATTTTCTGAATATCCATTTTGTCTAAGGGCTGTGGAAATTTTTGGTAGTTCCTCGCTTCGTGTATCTGGTAGTGTCAGTCGGAAGGATCTGGAAATCAAGGTGTTCGCTACTCCTTGGATTTGAGCAGGATGATGATGGGATTTACCGTTGAGGTATCGATCGGTGTGAGTTGGTTTCCTATACACGGTGTATTCGAGTGTTCCAGAAAGTTTTCTTGTGATAAGGAGATCTAAAAACGGCAGTTTTCTATCCTATTCGACTTCCAGAGTGAACTGTATTCTGGGGTGGATTTCGGCTAACTGAGTTAGGAAGTTGTTTAGAAGTTCGTTTCCGTGAGGCCATATTATAAATATATCATCTACGTAGCGTTTCCAAAGTTTAGGTTTTAAAGGAGCGTTGGCCAATGCCTTTGTTTTGAAGTCGGTCATGAAAAGGTTGGCTATAACGGGTGATAAAGATGATCCCATTGGGGCACCGTCGGTCTGTCTGTAGATCTGCTGGTTGAAGGAAAAATATGTATTTTTCAAGCAGTATTCGGAGAGTTTCTCCACAAATGGTGGAAAGTCTTCGTTCATTGAAATTAGGTCCAGGGCCTCGTCTATGGGTATACTTGGATACAGCGAGACAATGTCCAGGGTTGGTAGCATGTGTGTATCCTCTAGTTGGAAATCTTTAATCATCCTTATCAAATGTTCTGAGTTTCTAGGTCCGGTTCTAGTTTCCATGCTTTGATTTTGCCTTTTGTCGCTTTTTCTAGATAGGTTGTTGGATCTCTGTTCACTGGTTTATATGTTGTTTCCAGTAAAAGATTCGTCATCTTTGTCATATACTCCTCGGTGTTCATTATGACTGTTGCGTTTCCTTTGTACGCCAGTAATATCGTAATATCCGCGTTTCTTTTTAAACCTTCAAGCGCTCTGATTTTAGTCTTATTAACATTTGGTTTTGGTATTTTATTGGATCGTAGTATTCGCGCTACATCTTGTCTGATTAGTTCCGCTTCTTCATCTGGCTTGTCGTCTAGAGTTGATTCAACGTTCGAAATTATTTCTTTTATTGGTATATGTTTTGGAGCAATGGCAAATTGGTATATGTTTTGGAGCAATGACTCTTCAGAGGATTAACGGATCGACACCCGGAATGATTTAGAAACATATATACATACACATATATTAGAATTTTGTTATTAAAACATCGGTAACATCTTTAGGGTCATGTACCAGCAGCGATCATTCGAATTCATTCATCACAAAAAAACCTGAGGCGTCCGGCGCCAACACTTGTCGGCGCCAACCGAAACTTGGTTTCAACATTGCGACTGTTTCGAGGTTATGACTGTTTAATATATGCGTCAAGTTATTTGGACGCTAATCATGACCTCTAGTGGTATAGAACGGCCGGAAATTTAAATGCAATTTTGCAGTACCATATATATATATATATATATATATATATATATATATATATATATATATATATATATATATATATATATATATATATATATATATATGTAATGTAAGACTTCCTTGGACAGCATCCAACGAGACAATAGTAGTTGAGTGTCACATACACCCAACCGCTGGGTTCCACAATCTCATGTGGAACACACAACAACCTGCGTCTCTGCCCAAATGAACATTTTTATTAGGTGCTTGACTGGTACGCCATCCGCCGGGAAGTCGGCGAAAGTATGGGTCGTTGACTGTGGATAGGGTCTCTCAATTCTTGACAAGAGAGCATATGTCGGTACTCTCAAGAGCCTAATCATCGAGAGGCGAAACATATGCCCTCCAATTGAAGGGATGGGTGGGGCTCGTCCCCAGTTAAGCACCTAACAAAAATGTTCGTTTGGGCGGAGAACCAGGTCGTTGTGTATTCCACATGAGATTGTGGAACCCAGCGGTTGGGTGTATGTGACACTCAACTATTGTTGTCTCCTTGGACGCTATCCAAAGAAGTCTTACATTACATATATACGCCATCCGACGGGAAGTCGGCGAAAGTATGGGTGGTTGGTACCTTGAAGAGCCCAAACATCGAGAGGCGAAACATATGCCCTCCAATTGAAGAGATGGGTGGGGCTCGTCCCCAGTCAAACACGTAAAAGCAACATCTGTATTGGAAAAAATCATGTGTATTATCATCAAACCGGGCTTATTTTAATTTAAATGAAGTCAAAGTATTAGAGTTCCGAAAACAATTTTACGAAACGTTTGTTCTTAGAAATTCCGATCAATAAGGAGAAGAATGCAATTAATTCCTGATCAGACATAGATAAACTTAGCACAATTTGTCGTAATATTTTAAAAATAAAATATTATTCACAAATCGTACGGAACATATTATATGGAGTCTTTCGGCAACTAATGTATTTATAGTGTAGACATATAAAAAAAGATAAAAAATTGTATTTATCGATAAGCTCGATTGAAATAATCTAACTGCAGTTTTAATTATACCTTCACTATTGTGAACGTTTGTCTATATGTGTTTTCAACGGGTGCTTAATTTTGTTATACCTATGTGACGGACAATATTTTAAATATTGTAAGTTATTGAGTTTTTAATTTATTTACATCAATTTAATATTGTACAATAAATTTTTTTGTAGACTAGAAAATCCTAACTGGATAAAATTCCTATTTCTGACAAAATAAAGTATATAGGCATATTTATTTTTAGTATATTTATTGGGTGATTTTTTTAGCGCGTCCGAACATTTCAGCATTTTTTCAGTATTTTTTTTCTTTGAGGCATTTTAAGAACATTTTTCCAGTATTTTATGTAAATATTCATTACCAGCTTTTAGTATTTCAACTGTTATATTGTCCTTTCGTAGACCCTTGTTATTTTTCACTGATTCTATAACATTCTCTATTTCATCCACTAGGATATCTTGCATTAACTCTTCCGTGGGCATATTTTTCTTTAACTGGTTCTGATCTTCATATAACTTTGAATAAAATCTCCAATATTTTTGTACGCCACACTGTGCTATCCTCATGTATTAATGATAAAATGTGCGTCCTTTTATTTCTCACATTTTTCTGCTGTTGCTATTTAATCTGTCGTTTTAAACACATTGTTGGTGAATTTTTCATACATTTCTGTCATAGTAAAGCTTTGTCGAACTGACAACATAAAAATTCTTAAGGACAGTACAATTAAAAAATATTGTTTTATCGTTTGACATGATGTAGTCAATGTGACTTGAGAGTTCAGACGGATTTTTCTATGTCCATTTTTTGATTGATTTGATTTTTTTTAGAAAAACAAATTCATAATATAAAGTTTTTGTTCTTCAGCAAAATCAACTAATCTGTCACCTTTATTATCCCATCAACCACTTCCATATGGGCCAGTTGTATTTTCATCAATTTTTCCAATTTCAACATTCAAGTCATCAGTCATCAGGATTTTGTACTCACACCTCTCCGTTCTAGAAACTGGACCATATCATCAAAGAATTTGTCAATTTCCTCATCCCTATAATTGATAGTTGGTGCATAACTCTGGACGATTTGAAGTTTAATCTTTTTATTCAGCTGAATTTTTTATTTTTATTACTGTATTTTATTTTTATTACTGAATTTATATTATTACTGAATTTTTTATACGTATTGAGTTAGTTGGTCAGATATACTTACTATACTTCAGCTTTCGATGAATAAGAATCCAATTCAATCACATCGTCTATTCACCGAACCTCGAGTGGAGAGTACGTGACCAGTTGTATCCAGTTTGATTAGCTCTTCGCCCTTTCGCAAAGCATATTGTTAAGTTTGATCAGCAGTTCTTGCAGCAGGATATCCGTTTTTATTGTTCGAATGGGACAATTTCCGTTTTTATTGTTCGACTCTGTCTAGGGATAGATATTTCCGTTCACGGAGGAAGTTGCTTTTTAGCCTCTAGGGAATGAGAGCCGTACTTAAAATTGTAATGCCATGTTGAAGGATTGGACCACAATCTGTCACGGTGGTGAAGTGCGGAGTGGAAGATTTTGGATCGTGTTAGTCTGAGGTTTCAGCTTTGACCTGTCTGGCCGGGATGACCATTCTAGGATATAATACATTCATAGATACAGTACAGTGCTTTTGTTAAAGTTAACAGAAGTACCATGCCATAAGCTCTCGAAAAGTACCATACAAATTAACGAAAACTTGTCGATACCGTGTGCACCTTTATTAAAATCTGTTTCAAAATCGATAATATATAATTTTTTCCTATTGAATTATATTTTGGAATATTGGTGATGGAAGCTGGATATATTTTAACAACACCGGTAAGTAAAACCAGTGATTGTTCATATAAATTTGGCGTATGTAATATTATTTTCTAGATCCCTACCGGTACAGAAGTACTACAGATTTTAATGATATATTTGATATATACAGATTCTTGACAAAATGGCGAACGTTGAGTACACAAAAATTCTACACATTTGTAAAGGGTTCTTCAATAAGAATGCCATAATTTTAAAATGAGGCACAATGATAACTACAAGTGATAATCAGGTAATTTTTATTTTATATTGAACAAGCATAAGTATTGTCGTTCGAGTGTCCAAATGTCAAGTGAATACATTCTGGACACTTCATTTTCGATTACTTTTTTACACATATTGCGTGGCATATTTTTAATGGTGCTCTGAATGTTTTGTTTAAGGTTAAGAATAGTTCGTGGTTTATTTCTGTAAATTAGACACCACAAAATTAATTCTAAGCTGTGTCACATGATCTTGGTGACTAGTTGACATTACTATTTCCTGAGGATATTCTGTTGGTATATTTTCATTGCGTTTTCTAATAGCAGTAATAGGATTTTCATCATTATCTTTAAGAAAAATATGATTCTATCACTCCTTCACTCTAAAAACCGCACCAAACATAAAACTCAAAAAATATCAAAAATACCTCTTCTTATGTAAAGAAAGAATCACTGGGTAAAAATAAAAAACCATACGGAGACAAATTTCTCAGTGATTATTTTTTGTAATAAATTTGCTCAATGAACGAAATTTTTAAAGATATAAAAAAATTTACAAACTTTTAACGTTAACGTTTCGGAGGATACTCTTCCCTCCGTTTTCAAAACTAAACTAAAAAATAAATTATATTAATTTGTAATATATAAAGTAACGAGTGAAAGTAAATATATTTTTTTGTGTATGTCAACGATACTTACATTGACAACAATAGATTTTCATGACAGTGACATACTACCAAAAATATATGTAGGTAATGTTTACTGTGTGATTGTTTATTGTACTGATTGTATATTCAAATATTTAAATGTGTTTAATTGTATTCTTAACAATCGGGAACCATATTGAATTTAACTCTACCGAAGGCATAGCAAAACAGTAATAACAAAAACATAATAAAATAGGTGCATATATATATATATATATATATATATATATATATATATATATATATATATATATATATATATATTTATATATATATATATATATATATATATATATATATATATATATATATATATATATATATATATATATATATATATATATATATATATATATATATATATATATATATATATATATATATATATATATATATATATATATATATATATATATATATATATATATATATATATATATATATATATATATATATATATATATATATATATATATATATATATATATATATATATTATTCTTTCCCCAAAAGTTGAGCTTCGTTCAGAATGCACTCTCCACCAGACGAAGCCAAAGATAAAATAAAAATTATCAGATTATCACTTGTAGTAATCCTTGCGCCTCATTTTTAAATTCTGACACTCTTATTGAACAACTCTTTATAACCCCTGAATTGTCTCATTGGATAAGACCTCACATGTTATAGATGGTCATGATATTAATTTATTAGCTTTAGTCATAATTTTTTGGTTATTGTAATTGCAAAGATTATATTCAATAAACATTGTATTGAAAATCATAATGCCATTATTTTTTCTTCATGATAAAATAAAAATTATCAGATTTTCATTTGCAGTTGTAATTGCGCATTATTTTTAAATTCTAACACTCTTATTGGACAACTCTGTATAACCCCTGAGTTGTCTCAATGAATAATATATCACATGTTATAGTTTATTAAATTAATTTGTTGGCTTTAGTCATAATTTTTAGGTTATATAATTGCAAAGATTGTATTTAATCAACTATATATTTAAAAACATAATGCCATTATTTTTTCTTCAAGATAAATTGTTAGTCTGAGATTTCTGCTTTGACCTGTTTGGCTTATATAACCATTCTAGAAGCATATGCTTTAGATGTCATAGCTCAAAGCTTCATAGATACAGTACATTACTTTTGTTAAAGTTAACAGAAGTACCATGCCATAAACTCTCGAAAAGTACCATACAATTTAACACAAACTTGTCCATACTGTGTTCACCGTTACTAAAAACTGTTTCAAAATCCATAATATATAAATTCTTCCTATCGAATTATATTTTGGAATATTGGCGATGGAAGCTGGGTATACTTTAATAATACCAGTAAGTAAAACCAGTGATTGTTCATATAAATTTGGCGTATTTATTATTATTTTTTAGATCCCTACGGGTACAGGAGTATTACAGATTATGATGATATAATTTCATATATACAAATTCTTGACAAAATGGAGAAAGTTTTCAATACAAGAATTCTACACATTTCTAAAGGGCTGTTAAATGAGAATGTCAGAATTTTTAAACGAGACACAATGACAACTACAAGTGATAATCAGGAAATTTTTATTTTATATTGAAGAACAAGTAATGGCATTATGTTCTGACAATATTGTCGTTCAAATGTTTAAATGTAAAATGACTTGCATTTTGGACACCTAATTTTCGATTACTCTTTCACACATGGTATATTTCCAATAGTTCCCTGAATGTTTTGTTTAAGGTTAATAATTTTTCGTGGTTTATTTCTGTAAATTAGATACCACAAAATTAATTCAAGGCTATGTCGCATGATCTTGGTGGCTAAATGACATTACTATTTTTCGACGCTGTTTCCGAATGTCAGCATATTCAGTTAACTGGATTTTCATCATCATCTTCAAGAAAAATATGGCCCTATTACTCATTCAGTCTAAAAACCGCATCAAACAGTGACTTTTTGAGTATGAAGAGGTAACTCCTGAATCACTTAAACCAGAAGTACGCTTCGTCGGAAAAATAATATTCTTTCCCCAAAAGTTGGGCTTTGTCCTGAATGCATTCCACCAGATGAAGCCAAAGGGAACATTTCAATAACGTTATATTCAAAATCATAATGGCATTATTTTTTCTTCAATATAAAATAAAAATTATCAGATTATCACTTGTAGTTATCATTGCGCCTCATTTTTAAATTCTGACACTCTTATTGAACAACCCTTTATAACCCCTGAGTTGTCTCATTGGATAAAATCTCACATGTTGTAATTGTTCATGAGATTAATTTGTTAGATTTAGTCATAATTTTTTGGTTATCCTAATTGCAAATATTTCAAATAGTAATAAATACTGTAAAAACATCTGTAAACAAGTTTTTAATTTGGCATTTGGGTTAATAGGTACAAATGGGAATTGTTGCGAGACAATAAACATTCTATTAGAGATGAATGAAGTCTTTCTCATTGTGTTATTTCGTATATGATGACCCAATTTATGAAAAGAGTAGTAATTTATCGGTAAAATGTCGGGGGCGAAGAAGGGCTTCATATAAACAACTATTGCAACTTATGCGGTACTACTACTATAAGGTTGGGGATTCAAAATGGTCTAAGCAGAAGAAGTACTTTTCTGGTTATAGTTTTAACATATTGATGTTTGCTGCCACTGTCAAACTTAATAATGACATATTGTTTTATATTGTGTATTCCCATTAACTAAATTATAATGTACTCAAATAAAATTTTTGTATGTACTCGTAGGTGCCCATGCAAACATTATAGATCCTTAACCACGAAGTCAATCATGCCAAGTCAGGTGCAAGAGGTTTGTTACTATTTCTTCTTTTTATGCGTCAGTTGATGTATGGATTTTCCCTTTTTAGAAACTTTAGAAACCATGCGATCAGTCTAGTCAGGATATAGTTAAGGTTCCATTAACAGACCGATCGCAACTAAAAACTGCCAAAAGAATTATGATCAAATTTGGTACTGCCGTTATCATTCAAGGCCCTGATAAGGGTTTGGCTATGAGTCGATTGGCAAACTTAGTTGAACAAGTGAGTAAACGTCTTAAGACTTTATATAATGTTGCTACTATGTTATTAAATGCAATTATTAAAGATGGCTGATGTTTATCATCAAGACAAAGAATTGCTTTTCATTACAAGTGGATCTGTTGCCCATGGTAGATCAAAATTAAGTCATAAAACTGCTTCTCGTAAGGTAAGCATGCATGAATATTAGGATTTTAAATGACAAAAATGTAGCTTTTTAATGTTTCGTACGTTTATTATAGATTTTGGTCTACATATATTTCGCCTTGTTAGGACTTTCTCAAGAGTAGTTTTGTACTAACTCTTATATTAGTTACTTAGTATACTTAGTATTATGATGATAATGATAAATTCAGTTACTTTGCGAAGGTATGGTTAAGATACGTGGATGACGTTTTACCATTTTCGATTCGAAAAATGAAAACTTAGATGACTTTATTAAGAACTTAAATAGTAAATCCAAAAATATATTATTATTCACGCATGGACTCGAAAACAACGATATTTTTCAATTTCTGGATGTTTTAGTCAGTAGAAACAATAAAAATAGGTTAGATTTTGATATTTTTAGGAAAAACACCACTACTCGAAGTAGTGGTGTTTTTTCATGCATTTCTCACGATTCAAATAATAGCTTCCAAAATAAGATGACTAGTTTAAATTATATGGTAAAGAGAGTAATTAATTTTTCTTTACATAAAGATAATTATAACAAAGAATTAAAATTAATTAGGGAGGTATCTCAAGTGAATGGTTATAATAATAACATTGTAGATAAATCGACTTTTCGACTTTTCAAAATGATCAGAACACAAATAAATTCATTGTAATACCATTTGATACCCAATTAATAAGAGGGCTAGACAAAAGTGGACATTAAAGTTGTGTATAAACCATATAATAAATTAAGAGAACTTCTGGGTAATCCAAAGGATAAAGTAGATCAACATGAAAAGTCGGGGATTTGCGAAATTAGTTGCTAAGACTGTGATCGAAGGTATATTGGGCAAACAAAAAGATCCATATTGACAAGATATAAAGAACATATTGCCCAAATTATAGGAGAAATGAAAAGTCTTGTGTAACCCAACATGCAATCCAACATGACCACAGTATAGATATTAGTAATTTAAGACTAATTAAAAGTGTTAATAATAATAGGGCTTTGGATGCATATGAAAGCATTCTAATAAAAAAATGTAAGAAAATCATGAACCGAGATAAAGGGCCTATTCCGTTCAGTCAACTTTTTCAATTATTAATGTAAGGTTTAGTAAACTTCACAGTTCATGATTTTTACACGCTTCGTTAGATAGGGTTTTCATATAAATAGAACATAGTTTAGATTTAGAATTATATTAAATCATCTTCTGATGATGGTAACATGGTTAGCGAAACGTGCGCCGAGAAGTTCAAAAAAAGTGATTTGGTGTTTCGTGGTAAATCTCTTCAAGTTTAGTTATATTTAGTATTAGTTCAAGCTACTCTTGAGAAATCCTTAACAAGGCGAAACATGTGTAGAGCAAAATCTATAAAAAAACGTTTGATTAAAAAGCTACAAGTGTATCAATTAAAATCCTAGCATTTTCAAAATATTTCACAAGGAAGCGACTGCGGAATCCATAAACATTATACATGAATATGTTTTTAAGAGTTTATAAAACTTGCTTACAATACATATGCTTTTATATTCGCATACTAATCAACTGAATGAATTCAATTAATTAACACTTTTTATTCTATAAGTTTTATTGTTTTGCTTGAAATTTTTAAATCGGTAGGTTTTGTATTTTGTTTCACTCGGCAATATTTATTCATATCATGGTCATATTACTGCAATTGTGCTTCAAAAAGTTTATTTTTCCATATCTGACATGATTTACAGATCTATTACTGACTTTCTTTTAATGAGTATCAGCATTTAATGTCGTTGTGGAAAGATTATAAGCAAATCTGATATGGAATTGGTTCTGTCACACTAGCGGTGAAGGTTGGAAGGTTTTTGAACATTTTTCATGTTGATCACACATCAGTAGATAAGCGATTGGACTAACTAACCATTAAGTACAAAGCGATATGATTGATAGTTCTAGGCTGATTTGCTGATATGCTGATTTGTCGTGGGTAATTATGTGCGCGTTCGGGAGAAAAAGAGTAATATTATATATAAATTTTATTAAATATATTTTCGTAACCGTTTAATATTTCCATTATTTTTTTCTTTTTTTCATTTTTTATGTTGTTTTTCAAAATCTAAAATTTTTATGTTGTTAAAGTTGTGGTCATTATCTGTAGCATGTTTTAAAAGTTACGTCTGGTTTTTTTTTCTGGTTTCTGGTATATAAAAAAAAACATATAATTCCATTAATATTAGAAATGATACTGACAATTTAAGTTTTGTATATATATATATATATATATATATATATATATATATATATATATATATATATATATATATATATATATATATATATATATATATATATATATATATAATATCATTAAATAGTAAATTTGCATCAATTTTTTTTATTTTTGCATGTGAAATACCATTACATGTGAAAAATCCAATATATATATATATATATATATATATATATATATATATATATATATATATATATATATATATATATATATATATATATATATATATATATATATATATATGCATGCATATAGCATTGCAGCGACGCAAACGAGCATTTTAGGAGTACAACAGTAAAAAATCCCTACAAAAGCCAACAGCTTTTTAACGAGACTAGAAAACAGACCGCAAAAGTTATCGGTCAAACTAAGGGGAAGTACATGAAGGAACAAGTAGACTCTATAGAGGAGAATTTCCACAATTATAGCACGAGGGACTGTTATAGGACTTTTAAAAGAGAAATCCGTGGGTACACATCAGAAATTCTTTGCTTCAGAAGCAGAATGGGAGATTAGCGCTAACCAATCAGGAGCTGGCACACTATTTCTTTGATCTCCTCAATTGCCCGGAACGCGACACAAGATTCCCCAAGAAAAATTGTATATATATACCCACTCAGAATCACCTGCACCAACACATGAAGAGATTCACAGGCGCATGCAAAAACTGAAAAATAACAGGACATCTAGTATGGATGGTATCACTGCGGAACTATTGAAAAAACTCGGACCAAACTCACTGCGGGAACTCACGCAAATTATCACGAACATCTGGCAAGCAGAAAAATTACCAGATGAATGAAAATGTGCTCTTATACACCCGCTGCACAAGAAGGGAGACAGAAAAGACGTGAACAACTACAGAGCAATCTCCTTACTACAAGTCTCTTACAAAGTCCTCTCAGCATGCCTTCTCCAGAGAACACAGGAATAACTAGAACACAAAATTGGTGAGTACCAGGCAGGCTTTCGCCCTGGACGCTCATGAAGTAAACAAATGTTTAACTTAAAAGCAATACTGAAATACAAAGCTATCAGGATCGTCCCAATCATCTGCACGTTCGTGGACTTCAAGAAAGCATATGACTGCATCGACAGAAAATCTCTGTTCAACATCCTAGAAGAACAAGGACTCGACCCCAAAACACTACGATTGATGAAGTAGACACTGACCGACCCAGTGCCTAAAGTGAAATTTATGGGAGAAATTTTCGAACGCTTCCTGATTAAAATCGGAGTACGCCAAGGAGATGGGTTATCCCCACTCCTCTTCAACCTGGTCCTCGACAAAGCCATAAGGGAATAGGAAAAAGAACTGAAAAATCAAGGACACTGGAAATCAATACGACTCGGACGAACTAAAAATGATATAGAAATCTCATACCTAGCCTTCGCGGACGACCTAGCCATACTCGCGGACAATGAAACAAGGGCAACCAAACAGATAGCAGTCCTCAAAGAATATGCAGAGAAAGTTGGCCTGCAAATCTCTTTTGAAAAAATGGAAATCTTTTGCTCAAAATTAGAGGTCCAAAATTTTAACACCAAATACGGCAAGGTAAAAAGGGTCACACATTTCAAATACCTAGGCGAGATTCTCGAACCCACAGGAGGAGAGAAGATAGTACATAAGACTCGATTACAGAAGATGAAGAGGGTATAAACGTAATATAAACGTAATAAACGATATATAAACGTAAAAAATTTGTTAAATATATGAAAGTCAAAAATGTGTTAATTGAATAAACAATGTCATATTTCAATATTTCATTTTAAAAAAACTTAGGAAATTAATTGTTCAATTAGATATAGTGGTAGATGTTTAGATATACATTTGTTTTGTTATAAAAATGATGTATATTGTAGAGTTGTTCTGAAGAAGGTTTGTAAATAAAACTGAAACGTAAAACTGAAACAAAACAATAAAATATATATATATATATATATATATATATATATATATATATATATATATATATATATATATATATACATGAAATATTTTTTTATATCGTATGCTTGAATCATCTTGATGAATGACTTTAGTGTATATAGCACCTTTTGGGATTGCTGCAAAGAGAAAGTAATTACAGCTTGCCCCTGACAGGACAAATTTTGCAGTCAAATATTTATGAAGTGGTTTGCGGCCCATCACCGCTATTGCTGCATATTGGCTGTACTTGCAGCAGACCGCCGTACATTTATTTGCTGAATGGGTGGGTATACAGTTAGCAGTTGAAGTACTGAACAGCTTGCAGCTTCTCAATTGTTTTTCCTTCGCGCTGATAGGTGCAGGAATCTTTTGTTCATTGTAGATCTTTCTTTCCTCTTTGAAAATTATCACCTATCAGTAGCGGCTCGTGGGTTTTTAAAGTGAGAGGGCGTAGAAGAAAATAGTGCTGCTGAAGATTTTGTTTTTTGGTTTCTCTTTCCTCCTTTTTACTTTTCGTGCTATTGAAACCATATACAGGAGGTGAACCAGGAAAATGAGTTAAAGGAAAGAATCAGAACGGAATTAAAATATGGTGTTTTGCTCTGAAAAATTGTTTACTCTGATAAATGCTGGAGGAGCGGCACGATGCTGCTACATTGCTTGATGCTGAAACATTATTATGTGTTGCTTTTTCATGCTAGGTAGACTGTTTGCTTCATTTGGGCAGATATTTTTATTAAATTATTCATCATAAAGGACTTAATAGAAGGAATTTATATAGAATGGTAACAGTTGCTGCTATTAAATTATGAAAATCAAGAAATTATTATATAATTGGTGATTTTTCTGAGCGCTGGTTTTTGTGCTGAATTTTTCAATTACTAGTGCACTCAAGCGTACGCATTTTTGTTAGATACATATAGGTATTGCAATATTATTATTATCAGTACTACTATACATAACAGGTATTACTTTTACTGATTTTTTATTTAATTTTAGAAAGGCAGTAAACCTCTAGATAAAAAACCGTCGGCTGCGGTGGGCCAACCTGCACTTATGTATCTTTATGAAGCTCTTTTTAATCGTTACAACATCCAAACTGCCCAGGTTTTAGTTACTGAAACTGACATTTATCAAGATGAAAACAGAAAGGCATTGACTCAGACTCTTAACCATCTTCTCAGTCTCGGAGTCATTCCAGTAATGAATACTAACGACGCAGTGCTGCCACAACCAAATATTCCTTGTATATAAAAATAATTTGATTGTATGATATATCAAATCGTTCATATTTAAGGCCCAAGCCTTTGCAAAGGAATTATACTCAAAGATAATGACTCTCTGGCTGCTATGCTGGCATCTGAAACGAAAACAGATCTCCTGTTACTACTATCAACGGTAGATGGTGTGTATGATAAGAAGCCAAATGATCCAAATGCGAAAGTGTTGTATACGTTTACAGACGATCATAAAAATACTATCGAGTATGGAACGACCAATAATGTTGGTTTAGGTAGGTTAAAGAAGCTCACTAATAGAGCGATAATATTTTGAATATTTTTTACAGGTGGAATGGAAACTAAAGTAAATTCAAGCCTCTGGGCATTAAATCACGGTGTTTCAGTGGTCATATGTAATGGAATGAAGCAGGATTGTATAAAAACAGTGCTTTCTGGAAAGAAATTTGGAACATTTTTTACTCGTAAAGAGTGTGTGGATGAGAGTACTGAAAATATAGCAGCTACAGGTATTTCTAGGTGTAAAAATATTTTTCTCTCGTCCATTATTCTATTAGCCAAAAACTATAGTGATTACTAGAGAGAGGATTTGTTAGAGGTTGGGCAAGGTCACTGCTTATAAGGGTATTTAGTCACAGTCTGACTCATTTAATATAAAAATGAATTATAACTAACATTAGCTTTATCGTTGTGTTTACTTCGTACTGTTACCTTTTTACCATCAGCATTATCTGTGGCTCTACAACCCTTAAAGCGTCTTGTTCTGTCGTAGAATGTCTCGCCATTGGTTCTTGTTCCTGGTTTTTGTTTTCCAATTTGCCACACTGAGTGTCTTCATGTCGACCAACACTTGGTCCATAAAATGTGTCTTAGGTCTTTCTTTGGGGCTTTTGCCTATTGAGACCTGGATTTTTGAACATACCCTATCCATCTCAGTCTTCGCACTTTGATAAAGGTAACTATATCGGTGTCCTGATATTCTCTATAGACTTCATAGTTGTACTGTTGTATGTTACTTTCCGTGCTCTTAAATGCCTTCGTAAATATGCCTGAGCACCTCCCTTTCGATTGTATCTTGCAGTTTTTCATCGTTTTGTACTGTACAACTACCCAGTTTTCCGAAGGTTCTTGACAAAACGTCGGATTTTAAAGGCTTGAGTCGTCCGAAGTAGGTCTTGTTTTTAGATACATTTTCCTCTTTATTTCTGCGTTGGTATCGTTGTTGCTTATAACTTGAGAGCCTACGTACACAAACTCATTGACGGATTCAATATTGTGTATGTAAATGGTTCGTTTCTGAAGTGGGCACAGCCATCCAGTACGTGCCCTTGCATGTATGTATTTCGTCTTTTGTATGTTAATTTGCAACCGCAACTGTCTTGCAACCTCTTCAAGTGCAAGGAATGCCTGCATCGTGTCTCTTTTAGTTCTAGTTATAACGCCATCTGCGAAGGTTAATAGTTGTGTGCTTTGGTCCATTATTGTACCTCTTCTATAAATGTCTGCTTATCTGATCACCTTCTCCAGTACTATATTGACAAGTGTTGTCTACAAAGGGTCATCGCGTCGGAGTCCCGTATGGGTATGGAACGGATGCGATGTTTCAATTTGAATTTGGACATGATTTACGACTTGAAATAAGATCAGCTTCACAAGGAATATCAGGATGAATGGAATATGTAATTCGTGCATGTTAACTGTGTCGTAAGCGCTTTTAAAATTGACAAACATGAAGGGCGTCTCTATTCCGAATACGTATGCTTTTCTGATTTTCCGCTTCAAAAACCACACTGATAATTTTTAATTATATTGCCAGCGCAGGATTTAAGACATTCCTGCAGGATATTGGCCAGACTTTTGTAAGCACTGTTCAACAAGACAATTCCGCGGTAGCTGCTGCAGTCCAGAGGTCGCTTTTTTTAAGGAGTGGTATTATACTAACAATGCTCCATTCGGTAGGTATTTTTCTGTGTTACTTTAAAATAAAACTACAGTTTTATACGATTTTCACTGAATTATATTATTGTGACATGCTTCGCCAACACAGTGGCTACTTCAGATGTTGAGTATAAACCAAATTACTTCTATCTAATTACGGTTTCAATATTTCTAAAAATATTTTATTATTTTATGACAGTGAAACTACCTGTAATTTACTTTTATTGCATCTGGCTCGATCATAGCCCACTTTATTTTACAGATGGAAAAAAAAAGTGTTAACTTACAAGTTTAATAAAGGTGAATTGTTTGTTTCTATTTGGTGATTTAACATTATATTTGAACCTTTTAATATATTAATTTCTAACAATCTCAACAACGACAGTTTTTTATTTTTATTTTCTACATGTAGTATTCTAAAATTATCATCGAACTTATGGTCATTACTTAGCAGGTGTTCCGAATAAGCTGAATCAGTTATTTTATATATACATGATTGTTTGTGTTCTGATATTCGGTTTTTGAACATTCTACCAGTCTGATCAACATAAGCTTTTGAACAATAAGAACAACTTAACATATAGACTCCTGAGTAATTTTTACTTGGGATTTTATCTTTGTTATTTTTGGTATATTTACCCAAACTATTATTTGTTTTAAATGCTATTGCGTAATTGTGTCAATTTAAAAATTATGCTATTCCATTCGAAGGTTTTTATATATAATTTAATAAAGTATAATATGAAGGTTTAGTTAAATTTACTGGATAAATTTCCGCTAAAGCCTTTTGATATACCTTTTTGTTTACTTTTTGTTTACTAATGCAAAATTGATATCTTTCGATGTACAATATCTTTTTCCCAGCATTCCTCCTAAAGACTTTATAAAGATAATTTCCAAATTATTAGATAAACATAATACGAATGTAATAACAAATGAAAATATATTAACCTTAATAGATATTTGTCTAAAACAAAATTATTTTCAATTTAACCATAAGATTTATAATTGTAATGAAGGCCTAATAATAGGTAATCCTCTCATCCCATTATTAGCAGAAATATTTATGGATGATTTGGAAACAATTATATTTAATAATAACATAAGCAATAATTTTATATATTGGTGTAGATATGTAGAGGTTATAATTATTTGTTTTACAGGTACACCTAGACAACTCGATTATTTTTTAAATAATATCCATAGTTTACACCCGAATATTAAATTTACAATAGAATGGAAGTAAATAAATCAATCAATTTTCTCGACCTAACAATTAGTAAAATCAATAAAAATCACACTTTTAATATTTATCATAAATCCACAGACACAGATACTACAATACATAATGAGTCTACTCACCCATATCAACATAAATACTGCACAATAGCATACAACCTACAATAGCATCGTGCTATTATATGCCGGTTAATATATATTCCTTGAACACAGGTTAATAAATATTCCTTTAAAAGAAAAGACAGAATACTTTTAATAAGGAACTTAATATTATTAAACAAATAGCATTTAACAATAAATATAAACCTGAACTAATAGATAATATTTTAAATAAAAAGTTATATAAAAAAGTTTTAGCGGAACTTTATTCAATATATCTAACTAAACCTTCATATTATACTTTATTTAAATATATAAGAAAACCTTCGAATGAAAAAGCAAAATTTCTAAATAGACACAATTACGTAGTAGCATTTAAAACAAACAATAGTTTGGGTAAATATATCAAAAATAACAAAGATACAATCTCAAGTGAAACACAAACAATCATATATCGTTATAATCGTTAGAAATGAATAAATTAAAAGGTTCAAATATAATGTTAAATCACCAAATAGAAACAAACAATTCACCTTTATTAAACTTGTAATTTAACACTTTTTTTTCCATCTGTAAAATAAAGTGGGCTATGATCGAGCCAGATGCAATAAAAGTAAATTACAGATAGTTTCAGTGTCATAAAATAATAAAATATTTTTAAGGAATATTGTAACTGTAATTAAATAGAAGTAATTTAGTTTATACTCAACATCTGAAGAAATCACTGTGTTGGCGAAACATGTCAGAATAATATAATTCAGTGAAAAATCCTATAAAACTGTAGTTTTATTGTAAAGTAATATATAATAGATTTTTATCAAGTAAAAGTTGAAACCGTCAATTATTTTTCTTTGTTTTCAAATGTTTTTCATCAGCGTGTGTATAAATTCTATGTGAATTATCTCCTTTTTTTATTAATTCCGCTGAAATATTGTCTGGTCTTGGGGCTCCGTTCTTAAGTTTTCGTGTGGCAGTTTCGACTTCTTCTAGGCATGGTATTTTCTGTTTGTCTTTGGTCATTCTCCCTGTGTATCAATACCCTTATGGTCCTCTGTGATGTTTGTATTAAGTCTTCCTTAGAAGTTATTTGCTTTCTAAGATTTCTTCTTTTTTGTTGATGATATTCCTTAACTGGTCACGATGGTAGTCCCCTTTTGTGCTTTTGATCTTTTGATAAAATTTTTTGGCTTCCGTTTTACTATTAATGTCATCTAGCTCTTTCAATTGTCTTGTCATGTGCTGTTGTTTCTTTCTCCGGTGAATTTTCTTTTCTTCTTTTCCTTATATTCCTCTTCTAGTCATCCGGTTCTCCGCCTTTGTTAAAGTTTTTTGTAAACGGAGTTTTTTCTGCTTCTTATTTCTGCACACATCGAATCATTTTTTACTTGGTTTCTGGTGAGTTCATTTACCTATAGTGTCGTGAGCTGTTTTTATTACAACTTTTCTGCATTCTGCCCATGACTGATTAATATTTGGTTAGTAACGTTCAATTCTGCTAGGTTCGGTCTGAGTTCTCATTGGTAAGTTTTTCTTTGTTTTTCATCTTTAATATCGTTTTTGCGTGTCGAATCTATCTCATGTGTCCTCTCAATATCTGTTCGTTTGAAATTCTTACTTTTATTTTTGATTCTAATAGATAGTGGTCCAAATCAATATTAGCCACTCTCCGACCGATTTCTGATGTTTATTACGTTAGAGAAGTGCTTCGAGTCTATTAGCAGGTGATTTATGGTGTCAACTATGTTGCAATCTGGTGATTTCTACTTGCTTTTATGGATATTCCTGGGTTCAAACCAGGTTCCTGTAATCGTCATGTTCTGAGAATCTGAGGGCTGTGTTTCCATTAACATACTGTTGTTTTTTACCATATAACATAAAAAACGAAACAATCTATTTTTGAATATTTTAAAATTATAAATATTTTTCGCGATATAGATAATTTCACTGTTAAGCTGCTATAAGTATACTACTATGAGTATATTTTAAAAAATATGAATTTCAATATTTCATATTTCATGTAAAATTTAGGCCTACTTTTTCTATATTTATAACAAATTATATTTCGACATTAGATTACATTGAGTTTAACATTACAAAACGGCACGAAATTGTAAAATAGATCGACATTCAAAGAGATATAATAAAGATTGCTCGACATGAGAATAAATTCATACATAAATTACCTAAAAAGCTTTGTTGTCGATTGATTCGCAACGATTACTTCGATCAAAGACTTAAATGGTCAGGCCTTTTCATGATGATGCGTATTTGACTGCTTTTTTTTAGATATAATAACAACACTTTATATCTCTTTTAGGATTATCAAATTATATACGCTCATTAAAATCGGTTACGGCGCTTTAAAAATAGCTCTTTTTTTCTATAATAAATGATTTTATAACAGACACATTTATCAACATTGAATTTTCGGACATCAGATATGGTAGCTACTTTTGTCTCTAATTTCTCTTGTCTTCTTGTTCCTCCTATTCTGCTTTTAATTTTTTTTTGGGTTACCGCTTGCTGCTTATCCTTGTTACTGTCTTAATAATTTCAGCTTTGTTACTGTTAATAATTCAAATTATATGTCTTAATAATTTTAGCCTCTGTTTTAAATGTTCGTTTAAATTAGGTCGGGTTATTTGTACAATTCTCGCATCTCATTATTCGCCTCCTTTCTTCATCTTTTCCTTTCTTCATCTTTTCCTTTCTTCCTCTCCCATCTTTTTGACATTTTCTTATCCATACTGCAAGTATCTTCTGGTTATTCCAATTCAACTTTCATACTTCCCTATTAAACTGTACTACTGGTTTTATGAAGTTTTATTCGTCTGATCAGTAATTTGCTATTGATTAATTTGTCTTCTTATTTCGTCAAGTATTCGGTTTCTTACTAAATTATGTGCCTAGGTATGTAAACGAGTCTACTTCTTCGAATGAATGTCGTCCTTTTAGTCATGCTTATCTGTAATTCATTATTTTTAGAAAATTATAGTTTTTGGAGTCGCAGTAAAATTTCTTGTAATGACGTGATGGCGTGAGGACGTTTATGGTATAGCAATACAGGCTACTGATGTACTGATGTATAGGCTACTACTTTTCTTATTGCACTTTTTGATACATTACTAAATAGTATTAGTGCCAGTGAATAGCCTTGCTTTGGTCTTTTTGTACAGCAATATTTTCGGTTAACCAATTTCCTAATTTTTTTACAGTTCTCCGTGTTTTTCAATGTTAATTTAATTCATTTAAATAATTTCCTGTATAGTTTCTTTGGTGCTACATTTAGTTTGGCTCTCTTAATTATGTCACAGGCCTGTTAAAACTCTAAATACTACTAACGTGTCTTTTTGATATTCGTAGCCCTCATCTTTTATATATGCTAGACAGCTTTCCTCGAATTTCTCAATATTATTACTTGTACTCCTATTTCTTATATATTAATCTATTTAGGCATCTTTGCCTACATTTTTGTTATTTCTGAGTTTGTGTAGCATTTCTTGTATTTTATGTTTATTTGGTGCGCTCTCTTATAGTTTTTGATCTGAAACTTCTATTTCTGAGCCAACATTTCCTTTTGTGTACCGTTCCGTCGTAGGTTTTCCGTCTTGTAAGTATCTCTGCATCTCCTCTCATTAGTTCTCCGTCTTTATCCTCAATGGACTGATTTTTAACTTGCTAATTTTTCATTTCTGTTTTAATATTTTGATAAAGTTTTCGTATTTTGGTAGCTATCTTTTGTTTCTTCTATGTGTTTTTATAGTGTTTTCTGTTCTCACTTAATATCTTCTCTCTTCATCTTTATATCTCTTTTCCATCTATTCTGGGCTATATCATAGCATCTTTTCTCTTTTTTTTTAATTTTTTTCCTATCACTACATATCTGCTCTTTTCATTAAATTCAGCTGTATTTTTCATTATATTACTAATTTCTTTCAATTCATAATTTCTATCTATAAATTCTGTAGCTTGCATCTGTCTTAGTTTTTTTTCAATGTTACGTTTGTAAAAAGTTTTAAAGTAGTGTTTGAGAATGTAAAGTCGTTTTACGAAACTATCAAATCAATCAATATTTTCAATTAATAATTTAGTTACGTTTGTATTTATCTGAAATAGACTTAATTCTACTAGTGGAGCTTTGATTTTTTGTTTGTTTATAATAAATCCAATACCAAATCTTGTTAATAACTTTTTAATACAATAAAAACATTAACATACCAATAGGAGATTAACTGACTAATATTTATTTTAATTATTTTACTTTACTATTATTATTACTTTTTTAACAACCATGTCGCCTGTTTATTGGTCAATGGATAAATTATTGATTTGTTTTGTTTGTTCTCGTGACAACGTCTGGATTTTATAGTTCTTCAGAAATTTGTTTGATAGAAATCGTTGAAAATATACTATTCCACCAGAATTGATAAAATTTTTACTTATTATGAATTAATATTTCTCCAAAAGCATGAAGGTAGGTTTCATGATGCATTAATGGTGAATTAATTCTACAGCAATTTTAATTAGATATAACTTTTAGAGAGTAATATACTTTAAGGAATATACTTGTATTATTTGACTCACAGCTTGCATATTCTTTTTCTAAAACTTTAAAATATCTTTTTATAGCCAGAAACAGTGGGAGAATGTTGGCGCAATTACCCGCAGATCAACGAGCTGCTTGTATAACAAAATTAGCTGATTTACTGGATTCCAAAAGTAGTGAAGTGGTCGCCGCTAATGAGAAGGATCTGCAAGAAGGCAAGAAAATTGGTTTATCGGATGTTTTAATAGATCGTTTAAAATTAACTGCCCCAAAATTGAAAGCACTATCAGTGGGACTACGACAAATTTCTGAATCAAGTAAAACCATTCTTGGACGTATTGTTCGAAAAACATTGTAAGTAGGTAATAAAAGGTTTTGCATATTGAGCAGTTTTTTTAATTTTTGAATAAAATACAGAATTTGCGTTGAGTTCAAAAACCTTTTTATTGATAATTGAAGCATAGTGTATGACATTTAAACAAGAAAGACAATATATACTAAATGGTCACCTCTTGAAGTTCCACGGATGTTCACTGTTTGTCAAAATTTTGGATGACATTTTGACATAATCGTGGCTCTATCTCACCAATGACTCGAATAATTTAATCCTTTAGTTCAGGAATCGATTGTGGATTGTACTTATACGTAATCCTAAAGAAAATAGTCTAACGGTGTCAAATCACATGGTCTTGGTGGCCAATCACCGTTTATTCGTCCCGGAAATGTTTCTCTCAATAAATGAATTGTTTCATTAGCAGAGTAGGTGTAGCTTCATTCTGATGGAATCATATATCCTCCAGATCAGTATTAATCAATTCAGCCCACAAAAATCCAATTATCATCTCACGACATCGAATATATCATACACAGTTACGTTTCACCAGCAGTATTCTGAAAGAAAAACGGCCCAATTACACCCCCTGACCATAATGCATATCAAATAGTGACTCGTTTAGGATGTAAAGGTTTCCCACGAATCAATCCTGGACTTTCTTCAGTCCAAATGCGGCAATTTTGCTTATTAACAAAGCCACTAATTTCAAAATGTACTTCATCTGAAAAGATGATTTTTTTGAGAAAATTGATCTGTTTGTTCTTTAATCCAATTAACAAATGCACGACGTTTTGAATGATCCAGTGGCTTTAGTTCCTGTGTTATTTCAACCTTATATGCTTTTAGAGCTAAAACCTTTCGTAAAATACGACATGCTGTGGATTGCTGTGAACGTCGACTAATCGAAATTTCTGCGTCTTCAACAACACTTTCACGTTCCAAATCAATATGCTCTTGAGAATGACCACTACGACTATATATTGCTCTTATATCTTCCACCGAGCCAGTTTCTTGACATTTTTGAACAATTCGATTAATAGTGTTTTCAGATCGACGATTTGCAAACCGTAAATATCATGTAATTTTTAAAAAATATTTTTTACTGAACGCCCATTATCATAAAATAATTGAACAATTTTAACGCGTTGTTGTATTGTGTCTGACTCCATTTTTATAAATGTCATACATTACACTTCTGAAATGAGACTAGACCTAGGCACATTTACAGCATCATCTGTATTTTATTCAAGAATTTAAAAACCGCCCAATTTGAAAGACCTGTTATACTGAATTTAATATGTTAATAATATCCTGGTTTCATAAGTCAATGTTGACCAAGGGGTTAGTTGTTTATTAGAAACCACTATGAGATGCTGTCTAGTTGGTTAAATGTAAAAGTCGGTCTAAGCCGAACTACGGAGATGCGGGTTTAAGTTCCTCTCACGGTGTGGAATCTACTTAACTTTTTTTTATTGCTTGTATGTTTTTAAAGCGTTGTCCAATAAGAGTGAACTTTAAAATGTGGTAATATACAGCATGTGAGCATGCAGCGTAACAAATTGGTATAAAGTCGCAGATGACAATGTTCAATATTGTCTTCACTAGACTATATTTGTTTATTATTATTATTAACGTATGAGCCCTGGTGGACCACGCGAAGTACAGTTAGAGGCGTTTGTTGTCGTTAGCCTTTCTTTGCGCCCATACTGATTTCATTCTTTCGCTATGAACTTTATTCCTTTCATCAGACCAAGTTGTTCCAGTCTTCCTACATTTTTCTCTCTGGCCAACCTCCCAAATGTTAACCTTTTGTCTGAAACAGCCTCTATTCTGAATTTCACTTTGTGAAATATTTGCTGATTTTGGGTCCTCTTTAATTGCAGCAATCCATTTAATTATTTCTACTTTAGCTCTACTCCTATTTTCATAAAATTCGACTATTTGTCTAGTTAGTCTACTCGGATTCATCCGTTTTAAGTGTCACTAAAACATAAGTCTTCTTTTTCTCATATCGCTGTGTATATCTGTGTATTGTTTGATTTCTTGGTTTACTCGAAGTCGGTATGTTGTGCTATTTATTTGTTTGGAGCGTAAGATATTTTTAATGATTTTTCTTTCCTTCTCAATCTCCTCGATGTCTATTCTTCTATTCAAAATGAGCGTTTCTGCCCCATATAGACATTTTGACTTAATAACTGTGTAATGACTCAGTTTTGTGTTTTTAGATATGCATTTTTTGTTGTAAATATTTTTTGTAAGTCTCAATGCAGTTTCCATTTTTTGACATCTACCCTTATTGGCCGCTTTTTTCAACAATCATTATTTCACCCAAATGAATTGATAGATTCGTCTGATGTTACCATATTTTGTTTTTAGAAATTGTGTTCATAGTCTGTTGCAGGTATTGTGTCTTTTCAAAGGAAATTTGGAGTCCTACCTATTCTGCTGTTTCTTTTAGGATTTCAATCTGTTTTTGTGCCGTTAATATATCTTGAGTCAAAATTGCTCGATCATCAGCAAATGCCAGAAAGTCTATTTTGATGTTGGTTCTCCCCAGTTTAATGGGCTGGTCAATATTCAGGGCCGATTTTTTTTCACGCCACTCCTGTATTACTTTTTCTAGATCACAGTTAAATAAGAGTGAGGAGAGTCCATCCCCTTGTCTCTCTCCAGTTTTAATTTCGAAGGGCTCTGAGATCTCACCCATGAATTTAACTGTTGACCTTGTGCTAGTTAGTGTTGCTTTAATAATTGCCAGCGTTTTCAGATCTAGTCATTTTTCTTTTAAGATTTGGAATAAAGATTCGCAGTCAATAGAATCATATGCTTTTTTGAAGTCCACAAATGTACAGACGAGATTTTTATTGTAAAGTTTTTGATGTTTTAGGATCAACTTTAGATTCAGGATCTGTTCAGTGTAGGATCTGCCCGATTGGAAACCTACTTGGTATTCACCAATTTTAGGCTCTAACTGTCCCTGTGCTCTGTCTAGTAGACATTGAGATAGAATCTTGTAACAAACTGGGAGAAAAGAGATCCTTCTGTAGTTGTTTACATCCATTGTATCTTCTTTCTTATGTAATGGATGGATTAGAGCATCTTTCCAATCCTCCGGAATCCATTCGGTTCACCAAACTTCTTGTAAAATTTTGGTTATTTCCTTGATTGTATCTGGACCAGCGGATTTCAAAAGTTCAGCAGTGATTCCATCTTTACCAGAAGCTTTGTTATTTTTAAGTCGCTTGATTTGCTAAATTATTTCATCTTTATTCGGTGGTAATGAATCTGGGTTTGTTTGTTTAGGGTTTAGTGTTGGTAATGTGTGGGCTCAGGACAGTTTAGCAGTTGTTCAAAATATTTTCTAAGTTCTTTGCAATTATCTTGGTTACTTAGAGCTAATTGTTCTTTTTCCTTTTGGAATCAAAGACTTTGCGGTTGATAGCCTGTTAATTTAGTTTTAAATGTTTTATAAAAATTTCGGGTGTTATTTTTTTGAAAATCTTCGATGTTTCTTTTCTTACTTCCAAAAAGATGTTATAATTTATTGATGTTATATTTATTTTATAATTATATATCACTGTTCCACTTTCTGAATGCTTTACTTCGACCTAATACTGCTTACTCGCAAACTTCATCCCACCATGGATGTTTTCTACGTTTTTGTAAAGGGACCAGCTTTAAGGCTGTTTTAATAATTTTTTGTTTCAATTCTTGCCAGTTCTGTGCTGGTTGTTTATCAAACTCTTCTGTTAGGGTTGGTTTTATTTTCGTAGGGTCGAACTTGGTTATTAGCAGTCTCTTTTAAATAACTTTTCGAGGTTTTAAGCTAAGTTTGATTAGGTAGTAATCCGTGTCTATGTTAGATCCTTTCCTGACTTGAACATTTAATATCTCTTTATAATTGGGTTATGAAATGGCACCATGGTCAATTTGAAATTCACCCATGTACGTGTTTGGGCACCTTTAGGTTTTTTGTTTTGTTATTTTCTTCTTAATATGGGTTGACATTATTTTTAGATTAAACTGCGAACATAGTTCAACCAATCTTCTGCCATTATGGTTAGTCCATTTATGAGCGAGAAAACTGCCGACTGTTTTTCTGTACTTTCTTTCTTTTCCCTAGTTGAGCGTTGAAATTACCCAATAGGATTTTTATATGGTTAGAGGGAATTTTAGAAACAGTCTTTTTCTATAATTTTCCAGGATTTATTTACTTTTTCAGGATTAGATTTATTTTCTTCGTTAACTCTGAGGTGTGCATTGATTAATGTATAGTTTTTGTTAGCACACTTCAGGGATAGTGTCATAATTCTATTATTTACTGGCTGGATATTAGTTACAGAACCAAGAATGGTTTTTGAGATAGCGAAAGCAATACCGAGATGTGGTGTATTTTTGAGTATTCTTTTGCCCTTTTACTTTTAAAAAGTGTGTAGTTGTCGAAGTCCAGGGTGTTATCATCTGTCAACCTGGTTGCCTCATCGGAGCCTCATCGGAGAAGAAGATTTTGCAATGAAATTCGTTGTCGGTTTCAATCATTTCGGTTAGCTTTAATTTTTGTGTCAGTACCATTCAATATGCATGCAAGTTTAAGTACAACCTCAAAATTCGCCAGGTTGTCATTAGCCAGAGGCCTAACTCTTGCGAGCGGCGAGCAACCGACACGTCATTTTCGGCTACACTTGCTTGAACGGTGGGAATATTCTTAACGCTTCTGGCTTTTTTTGTCGTACAGGCACCACGCTATCACGGAGAGTAAATTCACTTTGACATTTTCTAATAACACGATCAATGCCTGTTCAGAAGAACCACCACTACGAATACCACAATGGGTCTGAATTGCTCGTTGAGTAGCACGAGGGGACAGCGAATTTGTGTAATAAAACTGGACAATTTCTAAACGTTCTTCTAACGTGAAATGAACCATGATTTAATTGCAAACCTTTCGGAAAACACCTGACAAGGACATGTGAAAAATCGGTAAACAAATATGGCCGCAGTGACCTGTTCAAGTTCCATCATACCTAATGGTAGACCCTTTATTTTAATTTTGATAAAAATTATGGTAAAATATATAAAAAGTGTTTTAATAGGGTTTATTTGTTTGTTGTTTTAAATGTCTGTTACATTAATCGCAGATTGGCAGAAAACCTGGAGCTTTCTCAAGTTACTTCACCAATCGGCGTACTTTTGGTCATTTTCGAATCAAGACCAGATGCATTACCTCAAATTGCTTCCCTTGCTATTGCATCTGGAAATGGTCTGGTCCTTAAAGGAGGAGAAGAAGCTGCACACTCTAATAATAAACTAATGGAACTTGTAGATGAAGCTTTGGCATCGGTAAAGTGTCCTGGAGCTGTTGGTTTGGTATGTATAATGTCAAATCACAGTAAATGTAAAAATCAGAGGAACATATGAGGGTGATTCACGAATCGTCGTATCTAATACGATAGTCTTAGATTAACAAATGAAAAATAAAATTAGCCAGTTTTTTCTAGCTTTCTCCAAAGGTTTTATTCAGGCAATTTGTTTTTTTTTTGTTCATTTTCATGTTCTTGCTTTATTTCAGTTAATTGTTTATTATTTTTCTTCTGATCCCCTCCCAAATATTTTATTTTATACCTATCATGTCTTGTTCTTCATAAGTTGTTTCATCATCCGATCTTCTTCGCTTGTTTCCTTTTTTGAGGGATCTCTTTGTCAGTTTACTCATGTAAAATAATTTCTCATTTTCATTTCTTTTTCGTTTGCATACATCGTCAGAAGGATTCTAAAATGTTCTTCACTGTTAATTCGTTATAATGATACCTTCATTATAGATTTTGAGACCTTATAATAGCCCTGTGTTTGTTTTACTCTGCATTATTCTAAACAGATTTTCTTCTAGAATCTTCTCTCTCTCTCTTCTCAGAATTTTTATGCTATTTTTCAGGTTCTTTGGTATAATGCCAGTGGTTGAAATGATGAATGGTACAATATGAACCTAGTTTCATGAATTATATTCGATTAATTTATAGCTTTAGGTCTGTATATTTTTACATTTTCTCTTCAGCAGAATGTTGTGGGTGTTTGGAACAGTTATGTCGATTAGGAGTGCTGTTTTCTTCTTTTTGTCCAATAATATAATGTCTGGCCTATTACAGTTTACGGTTTTATCGGTTATTATTGTTCGGTCATAATATGACTGGAAATCGGCTGATTCTAGTATGTGGGGTGTATTTATAATAGGAAACTCCCTCTGAGGCTATTATGACTTGCAAGCTCTTGGTGGACTATGGTTAATTGGTTGGTCGGTTGGTTGGTTGCACCACTTGATTCTAAATTGCACACATAAAGCCATCAGTCTCCGGCAAAAGACCTCCCCATGTCAACCAGACGCTCAATGCACTTTTGTCCACTTCAGGATGGTCAAGATCATGGGGTGTCTACCGTGCCAAGACATATTTTTTCACTCTTGATTAATCGTTGCAGTTGTTTGAATGCTCTCATTTTGTCGATCCAGTGTTTAAAGATTCAGAGGCGTATAATTATCATCATCGAAACACACGCAGGCATGTAGCCCGCATTCGATCATTCTTTGATGGAAATATATTTGAAAATATATTATTATTATTATAATATTAGCGAATCGAAAAAATAATATTTATTATGGTCAATTTTACATTTGAATATTAATTAATGATTGAGGTTTAAACTACATCAAGCTCGTTTTGGCTACGCTAACCCTAGTGATTCTTCCAATCTTTTGGGTTGTTCATTTGGTTTGAGGGGCTTGATTGATGATTGTTGCTCTTTGTTCGATTAATATACATATTTGTCACATTTAATACTCCAAAACGGTTAATGCTAGTTTGACGGAACTGTGAATTAAATGAATTCTTGTCGATGGAATACTTGGAGATGGAAGTCCTAGTTGGTGGTGAAGTGGCTGGGAGTAAATTATTCAATGACAATATTTGACTAACATGTTTTATTATACATACATAACCGAGTACTCCGAGTTTATTCCTTTAACATCCAAAGGGGTCATCCCTACGAGAACCTCTGTCGATAAAAAGTTCGTCTCACTGGGAACTTTCCTTTTTTATTGTACCATCTGATCTCCATTATCTGTCCCAGATGACATTGCTGTGTGCTCAGGTGTTTCTTGTAGGGCCACCCACGATTCACAATTGTAAGTAAGCAAGGATACGATTACAGCTTGGTAGATGGCCACCTTTACCATCAAGGAGAGGTTATGATTTCCGAAAAGTCTAGGGCGAATTTTGTAATAGGCTCTAGAAGCACAGCTGATTTAGTTGCGGATTTTTAAGTCAATATCCCCTCTAGAATTAATGAGATCGGCCAGATAGCTATAAGATTTCACACATCCAAGTGAAGACGCAGAGCTCATACGTCTAGATATATGCATTAAAATTTTCATGAAGCGTAAAAGAATCGTGTGTTATCAAGACATAGTTATGGACGTGTAGAGTTCTGTGATGTAGAGCATATCGGCGTTGGTCTTTGTCTTAAGGCGGGACATATTGATGAGGGCTCTATCATTCTTATGGCGTATCACAATGCCTCTACCCTCTAGTTCATGAAGGTTGCTATTTATGCATCCAGAATAATAAATAAAATCAAATATTTATCATTGAAAATTGTTTTATTGTTTTTCAAAATATTGTCCGCGATGATCGATACACTTTTGCATATGTTTGAATCAATTTTTATAGCACTTTTGCTATTCCGATTGAGGTATCTCCTCAACATGCATTTTAAACGCATCGTCCTCTTCTTCTGGCATCGAAAACCGTTGACCACGTAGTTTATTCTTCACGAACGGGAACAAAAAAAATATTGGATGCCAAAAAAATTTATCCCAAAAAAAACAGGCGACCATTTGCTTCGGAGTGCTTCTTGCGCGAAAATTGTTGGTTGGGTTTGGCTCATTTTTTAAGACCCAGGCAGTCGACTGCTGTTTACTTTCTGGCTCACACACATAGATCCAAGATTCGTTATAAGATGTTATAGATGGTTTTTGACGCACCACGATTGTATTTTTGAGAATTACGAATTGACACGAGCTTTTTTTTTGAGCGATATTTAAATTATCTAAAATTCAACATACACAAATTTTTTTCACGGCTCAATGTTTATGTAAAATCTTGTGTATGTTTGTTATATTAATGCCCGGAGATGTCTCAATCTTACGGTATGTCACATGATGATCTGGCTTTATCAGTTCGCGCACAGTATCGATGTTTTCTGGCACAACAACTGATTTTGGACGACCTTCTTTATATTCTTAAAAAACGACGGCCACGATTGAATCCACTAAACCAGTGATGTACAGTGGTTTTGATGGTAGCTCATAGCCAAAAGTCGAAGTTGATCGATGCACTATTGTTGAAATAATCCAAGTCGAAAGTCGTAGTAAATCATCGCACCAAAAAGTTAATTCTATTTTTTGACTGAGATGAAATTTCCAAGTTACTAAACAGCACAAATAGGGTCCGTATGACAAAACGTTCTGAGTGCGTATACAGTCAACAATGCCAAACTTTACGATGTATATATCAGATGGCGCCATAAATAGCAACCCTCGTATATCGATTTCAATAATACGAACGAAATAGGTCAGTGGGAGTCTTAGTCAAGCACGTTAAACAATGTTACAGTAAAGCTCAACCAAAGTGTAACGGAAATAACTTTCGTAAATTTAATCAACGATTCTTCACATTATTTGAAAAACAAGTTCCTTTCAACAAGGGTCAACAATCTAAGGATTTCCGCGAATAAAATTGCAAAGTTGTTAAATCGCCAATCGAAAAGTTATGATAAGAATTATCATTTTAAGCAAATATGGGCAAAATCATATTTGGCAAATAATTAATGGTTATTATTTAATGAATAAACTACAAATAAACTAATGAGCATTGTTAAAACATTTTTTTGAAAATTAAGAATCAGCTATACATCAGCTAAAAAATGAAAGTGACAAGGCAGATGGCACCTAGCAACATCATTGTTGCCAATTCCGGATACATAAATAGCAACCCTCGTATATTGGAGTAATCTGGTGGTCACGATTTTAGCGTAAAAGTATATTACCCGCTACTGTTAACAATTATATACCTCTATAATTATTCGATCTGGTCCTCTTTTTAATGTTTTATTATAGGTAAATACTAAAGAGGAAATTGCTGATTTAATAAACATGGACCACTATATTGATTTAATCATACCGAGAGGATCCAATAGGTTAGTCAAATTTATACAGGATAACTCTAAAAGGATTCCTGTAATGGGACATTCTGAAGGTACCTACTATCGATAACTAGTTCTTAAGTAATACATCGACATTTAATTTTTGTTACAGGTATTTGTCATATATATGTTGATAAATGTATGGACCCTGAAAAAGCACTAAAAATAATAAAGGATGCCAAAACCGATTATCCAGCAGCTTGCAATGCCACCGAAACTATTCTTCTTCACAAAGATTTAATGGAAGGTGACTTTTTTGCAGCGCTTTGTTGTGTATTAAATGAAGCAGGAGTAAAAATCAATTCTGGTAAGGGAGATTAATGTATGAGGGTGGTTCACGAATTATTGTTTCTAACATAGTAGTAACATAGTAGGAAGAGAAACGTGGAGCTGTTATTTATTGACAGGACTGCACACCACTCTTCAAGTGCTGATTTTATTTTATTCACAGTTTTGTCATTATGATCAGTTGTGGTGTTTATATTTGTTTAAAAATAGATAAAATTAAAATAAAAACTGAAATAAGAAAGGTTTATCAACCAATGAATTTAGAATAATAGTATCCATGTACTTTAACATATATGATATGTATTAGACCCCCCCCCCAAAAGGGGAATCCTGGAGATGGTTTTTCACAAATATTTCCGAAATCGTTTATAATAAAGTTATGAAATTTGTTGAATGTTTCAAACTTTGGGCGCCGAAATGAACTGCGTATTTCAATTTTTTTGTGCGCATTTTTTTTAAATTTTCATTCAAGATTATGAAATTTTGGACTTTTTTACGCAAAAGTAATACTCTTAGTTCGCCTTAATAAGATACACCGTTTTCGAATAAATCGCTTTTAAACTTTTCGTAAGCAACACTATATACGAGGGTAGTCCCAGAAGAACTCGACTTGACGTATAAATGGCGGTTGTTGTTTAAAAAGAATGACTATGGTAGAAATTATCAATCTTATAAATCTTAAGTTTGAAGTTTGATGAAGCTACGTTATTTAGTATTTTTTGGCAGCCATTAATAGCGAACGCTCTCAGTGAATTTGTAAACATGGGAAAAATTGGTCATAGTTATGTGATATAATACTTTCATTTGAAAGGTCTTAGTCCAACCGATATCAAAGCGGAGCTAAATTCTACTCTGGAGGAGTCTGCTCCTTCGTTTACAACAGTAAAATATTGGGCGGTAGAATTTAAACGAGGCCGTACAGCGTTGTGAGGATATTTTAATCGAGTGTATGGCGCAGTTTCACAGCAATATAGCTTAGTTTTTGCGTTGATTCATAACCATGGATGAAACATAGGTCCATGTCCACTTCATACTTGAGATCAAGAAACAGTCAAAACAATGGACTTAAAGGAGAGAATCAGCTCCAAAGAAGGCTGCGTACCGTTTACAGGTAAGGTCAGTTTTTTAGGATGCGCGTGGGATAATTTTTAATAATTTTCATTGATTATCTTCAAAAAGAAAAAACCATCAACGGGGAGTATTCAAACGGCTGCGTTTGGCGAAAAAGAAAGTTTTGTTTCATCAAGACAATGTACCAGTTCACACATCCGTTATCGCGATGGTCAAAATCAATGAGTTAAAGTTCGAATTTATTTTTCACACACGTTTCCAAACTCAAAAAAAAAGGCTCGGTGGTAAAATATTTGCTAACAGTGATGAGGTGGAGTCTGTGGTTGATGGCTATTTTAAGGAGCTCAACGATTCTCACTATGAATCGAATCTATTGAATATCGCTGGGAAAAGTTCATCGAGCTAAAAGGAGATGCAGCGAATATTTTTTCCCAAATTTATTGTGTTACTTACTTAAAATCTTAATTATTTTTATTACAAATTTTTACAATTTTTTTAACTAAGATGAATTACAAATTACAAGTATTATTTAAAGTGCATTACTTCAACTTCAAGACATTTCTGATACCTCCGCACAACAGATAGTGTGGCGGTACGAATAAAATTTGCAATAGCCTGCAAATCTTCACACGCGTCTTGAATTCTTTGGACTACTCTCTGGTATTTACAGGTGTTATATAGATTTATCTCATAAACACTTCCAGACAAAAAAAATCGAGAGGAGTCAAGTCAGATGAACGAGGTGGCCATGGGCCTGGCTCTAACTGACCAATCCATCGTACGGCAGAATTATTATTTAACCACATACGATTTTTAGCAGCATTATGTGCTGGAGCACAATCTATTTGAAACCAGCATTCATTCCTTAACACGTTGGCTACCACCATAAGTGGTTTTTTTCAGTCTATATGGCCCGCGGTCATTTGGTACTTTGGCGTTAACACATATTTGTGGTTCGAAATCGACTCGCAAAGAAATTTAGGTAGTACACTATTGCGGGTTGATTTCGTCTCGCAGTGGAAAGAAGCTAACAAAAAAGTGAGAGTCGATATAGTGGCTCACGCTAGTGCTTCTCTTATGGCAATTTAAAAATACTGTGCCACAAAGGAGGATATTGTGTCTTGGCTACTGCCTAGTGTAAAGTGAGACCTACAGAATGGTATAGTTGGGCCAAGGAAAAGTCTTGTAGTTTTTGAGATTTTTAATTTTAAAAAATTTATAAAAAATACAAAAAAAAATCTTTTTATATATAAAAACAAAACTATGTATCATGTTTATCAAAGCATTCTAGGCACATAGATGGTTCCCCTGGGCATGTCACACACTTGGTAACAACCTTAGGGCATTTTTTCAGTGCCTCTTTTCTGCCGAGATGTTTGCTGAGGGTGGCGTAACAGTTAACGCAGCGACGTCTCACAGAGTGGTTTTTCTTATCATTTTGGGTGGTTTTTTGTAAGCTATGCTTGTCTTTCTTGGTAGAGGTAGACGGAGTTGCTGGTCCTGAAGTGCTTACGAGATAGTCGATCAGAGATTCTCGAAAATTCGCAATGGACAGTTTAGATCCTGTCAATTTTTTGAAAATTAGCCACGCGTTTACAACAGATGTTCCTAGTATCAGCAAGAAAGCAACTTTATGGAACCAACGAATCGTTTTACGCAGCGGTGAATAATAAGAGGTCATCTGATCAGAGAGATCCACGCCTTGCTTCCTCTTGTTGTAATATGTAATGGCTGTTGGCTTGTTTACTGTTTCGCCTTTTCTATTTTTTCCAACAGGTACCATTTCCAAAGTATGCTTTGTTGTTATGAATCGCACATCCCTTTTATCCTTCCAGCAGCCGACAACAATGCCGTCGTCGCTTTCAAGTCCAACAACCTCTCCCCTTTTCAATTTCGCATTTAAAATACTTTTGGGAACGTCTTTCACTCTCGCCCGCATTGTTCCAACTAAATGTGTGTTGGACTTCAAAAGTTCTGTTGCTATTGCGATATTTGTATAAAAGTTGTCGACCACTAAGGTCCTCCCTTGGTTTAGATAATTCTGCAATAAGCCCAACACAACTTTATTGCTGTGCCGCAAATCCGCTGGATTTTTGTCATCTTCTTTACCAGAATAAACTTTAACACTGTATGTATAGCCGTCTGCTCCACAAGCCTTGTATAATTTTACTCCATATTTGTGTGCCTTTCCTGGTAAATATTGGCGAAACTTCAGCCTACCTCTAAAAGGCACCATGGTCTCATCAATTATTACGTCCTCCTCTGGGTTGGAGTAATATTGAAATTTTTTATTCATCATGTGGACTAAATCATACACTTTCTTCAGTCATCATCTGGCCGGCTGTCTTCGTCTGAGAAGTGAATGAAGCGTAAAATTTCTTCAAACCTATTTCGTGGCATGGTGGTGCGCACGAATAGATTTACGAATTTTCTATCCCTCGACCAGTAATTTTTTAATGACGGATATCGGACTAAACCAAAATAGAGCAACAATGCAAGAAATTTTTTCAATTCCAACTCAGTTACAGTTTTCCACTGGATTTGTTTATTTTTAGAAATAAAATATTTTTCTCCTGCCTTGTTTGTCCATTCTAACATTAGTCGAATGACCTCATTGTCCAGAAAAAGTAAGTAGGCATCTATTTCCTTACTTACTCCGTTAATATTTTTTAATCCGGAGTCACCGGTAAAGGCAAATGTTTTTAAAAGTTCACCAGTAACGCTATTCCATTTTCGAACTGGAGTTGTTGATACTGATGGTCCTGGAGACTGCGGATCAGATAGGACACCATCATCAGCGTTGTCGTCACTTTCGGAAATATTCTCTTCTTCATCTGGTTCGTATTCGCTGACATCAGAAGAGAAATCCTGACCCTCCCCTTAATTTTCTGAATCTTCTTCTAATATTCGCTGAATTTCAGATACTGTTAACCTTTTGCAGCTTCTAGGTATAGAACCATTCATCTACAATAACACGAAATAATAATAATAATAATGAATAATATTTACTTCAATAACAAGGTGAATAAATAATGAAAATTCAAAATTTCATTTTTGTTTTCATTGTAAAAAATTGATAAGAGAAAATTGAGAGTCGAAATCGTCTCACAATTTTTTTCGTTCGAAATGGGGTAATAATAAGCTATAATAACTTACCTTAGCAGCCAGATCACTAAAAATCACTCACAATATTTAAATAAAATCAATTGACTAATTGGGCCAATGCACTTGATATGAGGTTTATTGCACAACTGAAGTAAACAAGCATGAGACGTAATGATTCATGTGGGCTCGTGTTCAGACTTGTCGCGACCCGATTTCAACCCACGCGGTAGATTTGGCACTTTTTCATGTGAGTCGATACCGACTCGTATGGTAGCCAACGTGTTAAATTAAGCGGAATATTTTCCAGACATTCGAAAAAATTGTTATTTAAAAAATCATTAAATAGTGCTCCATTTAATCGTGTTGAAAAAATGTAAGGCCCACTTAGAGTCCCGTTAGTTATAGGGGGCAAAGCTATAGGGGGCATTATGTGAGAATTCTTATAAGCCTAGGTTCATAAATTTTGAAAGTTTACCGGTTTTTGAAAGTAGATTTGTCAGTCCAAATGATTTTATTTTTAAAATTAGGATCTTCCGCTACAGCATTTAAAAACCAGTTATAAAAAGTTATAAAAATTCATTCGTTTTTTCAGCATCACCTGGTTGAAGATTTTTGATTGACTACATACGGAAAGGTGTCCTGTGATCCTTTTTAAAACTAGGAAAACTTGAATTGCTTGAACGCGCAACTGTTGGGCAGCTCTTCTGACGTTAAATTTATCATTGTTGTTGACTTCAGCCAAAATATCGTTTCTAAATCTATTATTTCGCTTTACTTCATTTCGCCGATTCCTTTTAACCAAAGTTTCGAATAAAAATCTAACCTTTGATTAGGAAATCATCTGTGATATTCACGTACTGCGTCCTTTGCATTTCCATTACAATATCCGCAAATAAAATCGGCGTATTCCACACTAATACAAATCACATCATCATTCATCATTCATTCATCATTCAAACATTGAAATCATGGCATAATTATTAATGCTTTGCTATACACATTGAGCTTTACTGTGTTACCCACGAAAAGTTTAAAAACGATTTACTCGAAAAAACGGTGTATCCCATTAAGGCGAATTAATATTATTTTTTTACATAAAAAAAGTCAGTGTTTTCATAATCTATAATTAAAATAAAAAAAAACACTTACAAAAAACAGGGCCATTTTTACCTTGGAGCCCTAATTATGTCACGCCTTTAATGAAAATTTGAAATACATGATTCGTTTCGGCGCACAACGTATAACATAACGCGTTTCGCTATACTGTAGCTCCTACGGATGGTTGACAAAGAGTGGAATTATATTGTGACAATTAGTAGGTACTAAGTAATAAAGTAATTTTACATGCTCTTTTCTGGAAATTCCCAGAACACTTACACAGAATGTTTTTTGACATATTTAATAGCGGAGAATGTTTGATGTCTATTTGGTTGTTAAGAAGGACATCTGTGTATTTGTGATGGTATATTTCCAAACATTCTAGTAAATTCAGTTTGGTACCCTTATTTTATATGTGTAAGATTTTAAAATAATTATTAAATGTATGTTTTTTTTTAATAAGATGTTCCGCGTATATTGAGTCCATTTTATTATTTAGATTGCTGCGGTTGTGTTCTGCGATTTTGAGTTTAATTGATCTACTTGTTTGTCGTATAAAAAAATTATTGCACGAGCCACAATTCATTTGGTAGACACCCGATTTATTATTTCCCCCCGTTTTTTGTTCATAGTTTTTTAATTTTTTTCCTAAAGAATTGTTGGTTTTCAAGATTACCTTTATAATAATGCTGTTGCGATAATTTTGATATATAGTAAGACATTTTTAATGAACAATACTGAGGAGATAATTTTCAAAAATAAAAAATTAGTATACAATGTTTATATTGGTACCGATATGTTGATTATATTTTGACATGCTTTATGGGTACTAAGAGGCAGTTGGATGCTTTGTTATTATATCTAAAATTCATACATAAAAATATTATATTTACAGCCGAAATGCAGACCAACAGTTCAATAATCTTTTTGGACCAAACGATTTCTAAAAATTCGAATAAGCACTCGTTTTCGATTTTCTATAAAACTACTTACATTGATATCGCGATTCACAATATATTCAACCACCCACAACAATATAAACGGGCAGCCTATAATAGCATGATTTATCGATTAATCAATGATCCTCTTAATCCAGACAAATACAATACAGAATTAAATTTAATTAAGCAAATTACAATTAAGAACGGCTATCCAGTTTCAATAGTTGATAAAAATAGTCTCTCAAAAACAGAAAAATGAAGCCCTTTCGGAAGCCTGCCCCAGGATTAAAATTAAATAATTTGGATTTAAAACTCTTTCTTATTATGGACATATATCTAAAAAACTTAAAAATATCTCAACAGCATTAATATAAAAGTAGCCTTTAAAACCAACAATTTGAAAAACGGGGAAAGACAATAAATCAGGTGTTTACTAAATGAATTGTGGATCGTGAAATACATTTTATATAGGACAAATAGGTAGATTATTTAAAATCAGAATCTCATTATCATCAGAATCATCAGAATCATCATCAGAATCTTATTAAAGAAAAACATACATTTAATAATGATTTTAAAATCATACACATGGAAAATAAGGGTACCAAACTAAAATTACTAAAACATTTGGAAATAAACCGTCACAAATACACAGATGTCCTTAACGACTAATAAACTTCAACTATTCTCCGCCATTAAATATGTCAAAAAACCAGCCTGTGTAAGGGTGTAAAAACATGTAAACGTATAGAAACATGTAAAATTACTTAATTACTTAGTACCTACTATTTGTCACAATACAATTTCATTCGTTGTGTAGCGACACGCGTTATGTTTTAGAGAAACATATAAATGGAAAATAGACAACTTTGTTTTATTTAATATTATTCACGTATGGACCCTGGAAGTACAGTTAGAGGCGTTTGTTGTTATTAGTCCTCCTTAGTGTCCATACTGATTTCATTTTTTCGCTATGAGCTTTTTTCCTTTCGTCAGACCAAGTTGTTCCAGTCTTCTTACATTTTTCTCACTAGCCAACCTCCCAAACGTTAACATTGTGTCTGAACCAGCTTCTATCCTGAATTTGACTTTATGTAATATTTGCTGATCTTAGGTCCTCTATAATTTCAGCAATCTATTTAATTATTTGTACTTTAGCTCTACTCCCATTTTCATAAAATTCGACTATTTGTCTAGTTAGCCAACACGGATTCATCAGGTTTATTTGTCCGTAAAACTTAAGTCTTCTTTTTCTCATATCGCTATGTATATCTGTGTATTGTTTGATTTCTTGGTTTTCTCAAAGTCGGTATGTTGTGTTAGTTATTTACTTGGGTCCTAAGATTTTTCTTATGATTTTTTTTCCTTCTTTTCAATGTCCTCGATGACTCTCTTTCTATTCAAAATGAGCGTTTCTGCGCCATATAGACATTCTGGCTTAATAACTGTGTTGTAATGTCTCAGTTTTATGTTTTTAGATATGCATTTTTTGTTGTAAATATTTTAAGTAATGTACTGTAATGCAGTTTCCATTTTTTGATATATACCCTTATTGGCCGCTTTTTCCAACCCGTTTTCCATGATTATTTCACCCAAATATTTAAATTGAGAGACTCGTCTGATGTTACCATATTTTATTTTTAGAAATGGTGTTCTTAGTCTGTTCCAAGTTATGTATTGTATCTTTTCAAAGGAAATTTGGAGTTCTACCTATTCCGCTGTTTCTTTTAGGATTTCAATCTGTTTTTGTGCCGTTAATATATCTTGAGCCAAAATGACTAGATCATCAGCAAACGCCATACAATCAATTTTGATGTTGGTTCTCCCCAGTTTAATGTGCTGACAATATTCAGACCCGACTTTTTTCACACCATGCTTGTATTACTGTATCTAGAACACAGTTAAATAAGAGTGGCCAGAGTCCATCCCCTTGTCTCACTCCAGTTTTAATTTCGAAGGACTCTGAGATGTCATTTATGAGTTTAATTTTTAGCTTTCTGTTAGTTAGTATTACTTTAATAATTGCTAGCGTTTTCAGATCTTGTCCTTGTTCTTTCAAGATTTGGAATAAAGATTCGCGGTCAATAGAATCATATGCTTTTTTGAAATCCACAAATGTACAGACGAGATTTTTATTGTAAAGTTTTTGATGTCTTAGAATCAACTTTAGATTCAGGATCTGTTCAGGGAAGGATCTGCCCGGTCGAAAACCTGCCTGATATTCACCGATTTTAGGTTCTAACTGTCCATGTGCTCTGTCTAATAGACATTGGGATATAATCTTGTAACAAACTTGGAGAAGAGATATCCCTCTGTAGATGTTTACATCCATTCTATCTCCTTTTTTATGTAGTGAATGGATTAGAGCATCTTTCGGATCAGAATTCGTTCCGTTCGCCAAACTTCTCGTAGAATTTTGGTTATTTTCTTGATTGTACCTTGACCAGCGAACTTCAAAAGTTCAGCAGTGAGTCTATCTTCACCAGAAGCTTTGTTATTTTTAAGTTACTTGATTTGCCTAATTATTTCATTTTCATTCGGTGGTAATGAATCTGGGTTTGTTTGTTTAGGGTTTAGTGTTGGTAATCTGTTTAAGAGCTCAGAACAGTTTAGTAGTTGTTCAAAATATTTGGCAAGTTTTTTGCAATTGTCTTGGTTATTTAGAGCTAATTGTCCGTTTTCCTTTCGAAAGCAAAAACTTTGGGGTTGATAGTTTTTTAATTTAGTTTTAAATGTTTTGTAAAAATTTCGGGTGTTATTTTTTTTGGAAATCATTTTCTATGTCATTGAGTTGATTGTTTTCATATTTTCTTTTAGCTTGTGTAATTAGCTTCGATGTTTCTTTTCTTACTTCCAAAAAGATGTTATAGTTTATTGCTGTTTTTTGATTGTTCCACTCTTTGAATGCTTTACTTCGGCTGAATACTGCTTGCTCGCAAAATTTCATTCCACTACGGATGTTTTCCACGTTTTTGTAAAAGGACCAACTGTAAGGCTGTTTTAATAATTTTTTGTTTCAATTAATTCTTGCCAGTTATGTGGCGGTTGTTTATCAAGCTCTTCTGTTAGTGTTAGTTTTATTTTCGTATGGTCTAACTTTGGTATTAGCAGTCTCTTTTGATTAAGTTTTCGAGGTTTTAAGCTAAGTTTGATTCTAGTCAAGTAGTGATCCGTGTCTATGTTAGCTCCTTTCCTGACTTGAACATTCAAAATCTCTTTATAATTGGGGTACGAAATGGCAACATGGTGAATTTGAAATTCACCCATATACGTGTTCGGACACCTCCAGATCTTTTGTTTCGTTATTTTCTTTTTAAAATGGGTTGACATTATTTTTAGCATTAAACTGTGAACATTTTCCAGGACTTATTTACTTTTTCAGGATTAGATTTATTTTCTTCGTTAACTGGGAGGTATACATTGATTAATGTATAGTTTTTGTTTTCACACTTGAGGGGACACTATCCCTCAAGTGTGCTAATATAAGTCGATTTTTTCTATAACTAATGTCCAGCCAGTCCAGCCAGTCCACTGGCTGAACATTAGTTATAGAATCAAGAATGGTTTTTGACATAGCGAAAGCAACACCGAGATGTGGTGTATTTTTGAGTATTCTTTTGTCCGTTTTACTTTTAAAAAGTCTGTAGTTGTCGAAGTCAGTCCAAGGTGTGATCATCTGTCAATCTGGTTTCCTGCAGAGCTAAAATTTGATTTTTTTTGCTGATTCAATGTTCGCCCCAATTCTTGTAGTTTTCCTGGGCGCAAGAAAGAGTTGATATTTACTGTTCCAAAGAATATTTTTGTTTTAGATGTTGGCCAGAGGTCTCCGATTCCCTCAGAAATATTTTGCGTTTAAGCCCCGACGCCCGAGAATCCGAAAGTCCGGTTCTACCAGCAAAGCTGGCAGAAGATTGTTTACCTCCTGGGGTAATTTTATAATTACTAGAACGCTTCATCTTGTACATTGAATTAAAGGTTTGAACCATGATGGTTCAGAGGTTAAGACTGGAGGGATTAGTTCCAGAATTTAAATCTCAGCCGCACCACTGGTGAACAGACGCTGACCACTCAACCGCTTAATACAAGTCAGACGCTAAGTGGATTTAGTTTTTTTTTTGCCTTGATTCGGGGTTGCTTATTTTGAGATATTCGCAGCTGTCCATTAATATCTAATGGAACTTTCACTATCCACCACCCGCGATCGCTCCAGTACCTTAGGTGAGGTATACTGGACTTTGGACAACTTTGTTTTATTTATACAATTTAGTATGAATTTCCATCAAGAAAATGCCGCAACCATCGCCACGCAATACATTTCTTATTTGTCTAAGATTTAATAAGATAAGTCCCTTATTCTTAGCCATGGAACAGACTGGTAAAGTTTAGTTTTTTTCAATTCGGGACACCCTGTATATATATTTTTTCAAAAAAACGGGAATTGGTCAGTAAAACACAAAATGGTTATTATTTATCCAAATGTATTGTATCGCCTTCGAAGTAGGCCCCTTCCGAAATAATATACTTATGCCAATGAATAATCCAATTGTCAAAACATTTTTTAAACGCATTTTCCGGAATCGACTTCAGTTCTCGCCGTGAATTTTCTTTTATGTCTTCTATAGACTGAAAACGGGTGCCTCGAAGTGGTAATTTGAGTTTTGGTAAGAGAAAGATCTCGGCCGGAGCCATATCAGGTAAATACGTTGGTTGTTCGATGGTGTTTGTTGAGTTTTTGCCCTAAAATTCATTCACAATGATAGCCTTGTGAGATGGTACGTTGTCGCCAAGCAAAATCCAAGAGTTTTCTTTCCACAAATCTGGCCTTTTTTGACGAATTTGCTCTCACAAATGCCGCATAATGCTCAGATAATATTTTTTTTGCCGTCTAACCTTCTGGCAAGAATTCCGAGTGCACAACACAGCCATATCAAAGAAAACAGGTAACATCACCTTAACATTTGATCGACTTTGACGTGTTTTTTTTCGGTTTCAGCTGGTTTGCATGTTAAACTCGTTTATCACCAGTTACTGTTTCATCACCAGTTACAATGTGTTTTATGAATGTGGGGTCGGAATTGGTTCGTCCTAGCATGTCTTCAGCGACGTTTACGCGATTGAGTTTCTAACAAAATTCAATTATTTCAATTTCTGTTTTTCGGCACTAGATGAGCTCCAATGTGTTTTATGTCCAAACAATCGCTTAAACTGGTACGAATTGATTCGTGAGACAAGAAAGATTAGTGGCTTTCTCTCTCAAACTTAAATATCGATTTTCATCATTTCCTTCACTTTAGCGACGTTAAGTTCAGTTGAAGACGTTAATGGCCGACCAGAGCGAGGCAAATCTTCTACCACATCTCGACTGCTTTTGAATGCACTGTACCACTTATATGCACGTGTTTTTGATAAAATCGATTCACCGCAAGTCTTCTGCAACATTTTTAGCGACTCGGCAAACGAAATTCCATTTACAATGCAAAATTTAAGACCAATTCTTTGTTCGATGTTTTTATCCATTATAAAAATCGTAAAAGACACTTGAGATGAACTGACAAAATCGAGCACTGTAATCAAACTAAATGACAGATGACGTTCAAACTCCGTGTCAGTATAGAGGACAGTTGTGCTAATTTAGCGATAAAAAGAATGTTGATAATCCATTTAAGCGGGCTTTTCAAATGCTCAATTCCCTGTACTTTTTTGACAGAAAAAAAAATCTCATTTGATATTCTTTGGCAAGTGTTGTTCGCTTCGATTGAAGAGTCTAACTGTCCAGTCAGTACGAACTTTGGGGAATGTCATAAATCCTTGATTTTCTTTGTTATCTTTTAGATTACCCAAGTTTTTCTCTTAACTTAATGTATTTTGGACGTTTCAGTGAGCAGGAATAAAAAAAATAGGTTAGATTTTAATATTTTTATATTATATTCTAGAAAATAATGAAATCATGCCACGTGAAAAGCTTTAGTATATGAACAGTTTCAAATTTATTATAATTATTTCAGGTCCAAATTTGCTAAAATATCTACAGTTCGGACCACCTTTAGCTAAGGAGCTTAAGCATGAATACGGTTCGTTGGAGTGCTGTATAGAAGTAGTTGACGATATGGAAAAAGCAGTTGATCACATCCACAAATATGGTAGTAGTCATACTGAAGCAATAATAACGGAAAATAGTGAGTATCAATTAAATTATTTTAGATAGATTGATATTTTTAAAAATCAAATGAGGTGGAGAGATTTGCTTTTCGATTGATAATTTGAAATGCGATAGGACCAAGTGAGTAAACGTGATAAACTCTAAATCCTTCTATTGGAACCGTCGGTGTGAAACACTAAATTTGACGGGATTTACCACTAAACACCAAATTACTTTTTTTAAAGTTCTCAACGCACGTTTTGCTAACCATGTTAGCATCATCAGGAGATGATTTAATCTAATTCTAAACCTAAACTACGTTCTATTTATATGGGAACCCTAATTGCTAATCTACTACCTACGAAGCGTACTACCTACCTAATGAAGCGTGTAAAAAAAGGATGCAAGAAAAAAAAGGAGGAAAAAGCGAACAAGAGAAAGAAAAAATACCCCCGTGAAGTTTTCTGACCTTTACACTAATAATTGAAAAATTTAACTGAACGGAATAGGTCCTTTTTCTTGGTTCATTATTTTCTTGCATTTTTCTATTCGAATGCATCATCCACTAAAAATTATTGTTTACACTTTTAACCAGTCTTAAATTACTATTAAATTATTTATATTATGATCCTGTTCCTGGGTAACACAAGATTTTTCATTTCTCCGATATCTAATGTGGGTAATATGTTCTTTATATTTTGTTAATATGGATCTTTTTGTTTGCCCAATATACTTTCGATCAGAAATTTTGACAGCTAATTTCATAAATCCCCTACAATTCATGTTGATCTACTTTATCCTTTGGCTTTGATTTCTCTTAATTTATTATATCGTTTTTTCAAAATTTTGTCTAGCCCTCGTGTTAATTGGGTATCAAAGAGTATTACCATTAATTTATTTTTGTTCTGATCCTTCTGAAATGTAAAAGATTCTTTTAATAATTTTCTAAACATATGGGAGTTCAAACAACTTTACATTAATAATTAAAAAAAATTGCTCAATGGAATAGGTCCTTTATATGCATCCAAAGTCCTATTATTATTTATACTTTTAACAAGTTTTAACCGTTAACGTTACCTTTAACATGGTCATATGGCCATGCCAATATACTTTCGATCACAATCTTGACAACTAATTTCGTAAATAGTTAAAAGTTTGTAGACTACATTAATGCCCGGCCCCCTACATTAATAAACGGCATTACCATGAATTTGTTTTGTTCTGTTCGTTTTGGCAAGTCGAAAAGAAAAAGATTCTTCCAATAATTTTCTAAACTTATGTTTTCTAAGTAATCTATCTATAATGTTCGTATATATCTACAATGTCAATCTATCTACCAATATTCTTATTATATGTTTGCAAGCATTCACTTCGGCCATCATCCTAATCAATTTTAAATCTTTGCTCTAATTATTCTAGTTTAAGGAAAACTGAATTAATCTATCTACCATAAAGTTACAACTAGACATTTTGTTATGAAATCTATGATTTGAATCGTTAGGAATGTAATAAATCAAAATCGAACATATTTTTATTATTTCTGCTTACTAAAACATCCAAAAATAGTAATATATCATTATTTTTGTTTTCGTACGTAAATGTTATCTTTTGGAATTTTCGATCTAAGTTAATAACAAATGATTTTAAATTTTCGTTATTTGTATCGAAAGGTACCTAAGAACAGTGAAAAAGGATTGATAATGATTAAAAGGTTTTTGTTTCACAATATCAAGTGTTTTAATCATTATCATTTTTACTATGTTTCACCAAGAGCCAACGGCGCAACCAATCGAAACTGTTGTTAATGCAACGACAAAGGATTGACCTATTGCCGTTCCTTCTTGTTGCTCATAGAATATATTATAAAGCTGAGAACAATTTTGTTTCACATAAAGGGTGATTTTTTTAGTGTGTCCGAACTTCCGGTAGGGACCATTGTCAAACAAACTGTGAGTTTGTGCATAAGCCTGTAAAATGTTTTCAAAGTATCTAATTTGGTTGTTGTTGATTTAGAGTTTATGATTACTGGTGGTTTATTGCCGTCATCACTGACTAATCTTCTTCAGTATTGAAAGCATTACAGGAGAGAAGTCTTTCCAAAAAATACATATTTCCAAAGGTGTAATAGTCTTGTACGACAGCTCTACAAAAATTGCACTCTATAATCTCGTTAAATAGATATACTCTGAAACTATCTTGTTATTGAAACAGTGTAACTCAAGTAACTCTATCAGGTAGCTTCAGGTATGCGGAATCGGGGTACTCGGAAACGATGATAATACGTCAAATGATACCAACACCTCACCTTCCTGTAGTAGTTTATCTTCAATTTTACTTAGGAATTGTGTTAAATTTATATATGAAACGAAATTGTTTTCAGCTTAATAATGTATTCTATGAACAAGAAAAAAACGGTAGTGGGTAATCCTTTATCACCGCCAACTTATTCACGAGCTTAGCCAACAACAGGCTTAGCCATTTTTTCTTAAACCAACATTGTAGATAGATTAATTTAAAAACATATATTTAGGAAATAATTGAAGGAATCTTAATCTAAATAAATGAAGGACTTAATCATCTTAAGCACAGTCAGTTTTCTGAATGGTCTATAGATTAAGCGGAAATTGATCTAAATCCAAATATTAATAAAAAAAAAATCGTGATTTTGTGAATAATCAAAATCGTGTCCCATCTTCGGTTACAACAATATACAGGCAGAAAGAAATGCTGTTATAGTCATGGTGTTATAGTCAATAAATTCGAAATACGTTTAAACTGTTGATTTGTTTCCAAGAAGTTCTTTTTAAATCTTTTGGATTACTTTTATAGGGTTACTTGAAACATTCAATTTAAGCAAACAGGCCACTAATACTTGATGGATTGGAAAATGAATACTGAACGTGGCTTTTATGAAATTAGACATTTTCTTTGTTTATAGTTATATAAAATTGAGATAACCGAATCTGCTCCTAGCAACAAAAGCGGGACGGTTATTTTAATGACGACATATTTAGAATATAATGTAATAGATCGTACCCTGCATTACGATCTGGCTTTAAAATCGATTATAAAGAGTTGTCCATTATTTAAAGTGTCAGAACTTTAAAAAGGGGCACAATGATATCTGCAACAATTTTTTCTTGAAGAACAAATAATAGCATTATGTTTTAAAAATTAAATCTTTCAAATATCTCCCCTTTAATTTTGTAAATATTTGTTTAGTGTTATTATTGGGTATTTCTGCTATATTTATATTATATGGTTTAAGAATTTTTTTTATTTTATTATTTATTTCTGGTGTGTATGGTAAAGGTATGTAATTTTCATTTTTAGTTTTATTTGTTATGTTATTATTGTTATATATTCTATGTATTCTATTTTTAATTACCGGTTCGTAAAGTTTTTTTGGATAGTTATTATCTTCTAGTGTTTATTTGTATACATACAAACAAACATACTTCACTCATCATCATCACTCCGTGTCGATCCACTGCAGGATGAAGGCCTCTATATAATGTATCCAACTTCCACAGTCCTAAGCTTTTCTCTGCCACTCGGGTCCAATATACTTAACGATGTCATCAGTCCATCGTGTTTTCACGAATATATAGCGGTATGTGCAGGGCGTTCTGTCTCGTCTTGTAATGCCAAGCATACATCTTTCCATTCCCCTCTGTGCTACCCAAAGTTTTTGAATTGATTGCGATGTGTGTTTCCATGTTTCACTTCTGTATGTAATGGCAAGCTGAAGGCACTGATTAAAGACTTTTTTCAGGCAAAGTTAGAATTTGCTCTTAAATACTATGTAGAGCCCGCCAAATGCCTGCCAGTCACATTTAACACACCGTTCCACTTCCCGGATGGTATCCCCCTCTATTGACTTTTTCTGCCTAATATATATAAAGTGGTCCATAATCTCCAAATCCCTTTATCAAACTAATATTCTTCTGTGCTCAGTAAATTTATTGAACATAACCTGACTCTTTATAAGGTCTATTTTCAAGCCAAATAGTTCGCCAGCTTTTTAGAGCACTTCTATGCATCTTTGCAGCTCCTTTGGATCTTTTGAAAGGTATCATCTACAAACCTAAGATGGTTTAAGTTGGCATCATTGAAGTTTACACCATTTTGTTCCCAATCCAGATTACGGAATACTTCTTTAAGGCAGGCTGAGAAAATAATAGACGATATTGCGTCACCCTGCCGTATTCCTCGCTTTACATGAATTCCAACTTCAAGATCATCAAGATGAATTGTCGCTGTAGCTTCACCAATAGATTTTCATACACTTTGTCTACCCCCTGGTTAAGCAATGCAACCAGTATGGTCCGCTTTAATCGATAAAAGCCAAGCGTAGTGGCATGGTGTATTCATTGTGCCTTTCTATGGCCTGCTGTACAACCTGGATGTGATCCATTGTGCTGAATCCACTTCTGAATCCTGCTTGTTCACTTGGTTGTGCGCCAGTTAGTTTCCTTAATATTCTTTTAGATACTATTTTGGTGAATACTTTGTACATTATTGATGGGAGGCTTATTGGATGGTAGTTCTTTAAATATTCCTGTGCCCCTTTTTTTGTAAGTACACAATTCTGCATTTTTCCATAAGCGTACCCTTTGTTATTTGGCGCATTTTGAGTATAATTTTACTATTGTTTTATGTAAAGTCTGATCACCACCTTTTGGCTTTTCAACAGTTACATCGTCCTTTGCCTGAAGCCTGTAGTGTATCATTGTAGTGGTCTTCTGGCATTTGTTCTTCTGTCGGTATTGTTGTCTTTGATTGATTCTGATCTTCATATAACTTTGAATAACATTTTCTGAGAACCTCTAATATTTGCAAAAGCATCCTGCACGCTGTGCCATCTTCACGCATTAAGGCATACATTTGCGTCTTTTCTTTCTCAGCTTCTGTTTAGCATTGTTATTTCCCCTGTTTTCTTCCAAAGTTCTTTTGCATTAGTTGCATGTTGAATCAGCGCATCTTCTCTCTAGTAGGTATTCTTATAATTTTGCAAAAAAGGACTCCCTCCATTCCTCATTGGCCTTCGTTTTTTCATTAAATCAATGGTCTCACTGGAGATTTTTGTCTGTTTGAAACAGTTTGTTTTTCTGATGCTATTGAAGCAGCCGTATAAATAAATATATATAGCAGTATATATAAATATATATATATATATATATATATATATATATATATATATATATATATATATATATATATATATATATATATATATATATATATATATATATATATATATATATATATATATATATATATATATATATATATATATATATATATATATATATATATATATATATATATATATATATATATATATATATATATATATATATATATATATATATATATATATATATATATATATATATATATATATATATATATATATATATATATATATATATATATATATATATATATATATATATATATATATATATATATATATATATATATATATATATATATACAGGGTGTTCCATAACCCCCGACATAGAGCAACTGGTGATACAAATCAAAATACACTTGGTCACTATCGATATCTGACGCCGTTTATGAGATGTTCGTGTTTGAATATTCCATTGAATTCTTGTCGATGACAGAAAAATATGCAATTCACAGAGTGTGCCTTGAATACGAGGAAAAAAAACAGTAAAATGTCAAAAATAGGACGGACTTAATAATTTCTTCAAATTTATTAAATTAAATTTCCACCTATTTACTCAATATGAGTTGAAAGTGTCCACCGTTTTCCTCAATACACTTTCGCAGGCTCTTTGTTAAGTGACGCTTCACATTTGAGAAAATATTTCCTTCACTTTTAATAACATTGGCCGCTTGTTGATTTTTTTTGTGTGGGACACCCTGTATAATTTTTAATATTTTGAACAATAAACGGAATCGATTGTAACTATATTTTTGATATATTTGAACACCACATAAATTTGTGTAAAGTACTTGAAAATGAAAACAGAAACTTTTTTAGAGGAAGTTGCAGAGATGTTTTTGAGAAAAGTAGATTCAGCTTGCGTTTTCCATAATGCAAGTACTAGAATGTCAGATGGTTTTAGATTTGGCTTAGGTAAGATAAAACTATTTTCAGTATTGGATTTAAGGGTTTCACATATTCTCTTTAGGAGCTGAAGTAGGTATTAGTACATCCAGGATACATGCTAGAGGTCCAGTGGGTGTAGAAGGACTATTAACAACAAAATGGATACTTAGAGGTTGTGACCACACTGCTAGTGAATTTTCAGCAGGGAAAAGAAAATGGATTCATAAACAGTTGCCACTGGAAGACTGCCATAAGAAATGAATAAGAACATCCAGATCATCATTGCGTGTTTGTCCCTAATAAATTGACTAATACACACAAACAAAAGTATTTTCTTCTCTTCTAAATATAGATAAAATGAAGTACGAGGGTGGTTTAAAAAGTTCTCATCCTTACAGTGGCATAGTGTGGGTTTCAGCAGTTCAGTGGTATGACTTCAATCGGTCAAGTCGTTCAAAAGTTACACCATCACTAACAGACGCACCATGGATTATATATACTACTACCCGCCCTATATAAATTTCGTTTCACTTTTACCTATTTTCATTGAGTCATATTGTTTATCGTACGGTAGTATTTTTAAACTTAAAGAATACTGTAAGCAGGGAAAGACGTGGTTAAGGTGTATAAGTTGATGCGTTTAAATACCTATGTATACCAATTTTCATAGCGATCGGCTATACGATGTAGAAGTTAATGTCCTGTTCAAACATTTTTCATGAAAAAATACTTAGATGTGCCAACTTTCAAGGTGATCGGTCAAACGGTGTCGGAGTTTATCGATCTCATATAAAATAACATACATATATGTTATACAAAAATGTACAAAAATGCATATATATATATATATATATATATATATATATATATATATATATATATATATATATATATATATATATATATATATATATATATATATATATATATATATATATATATATATATATATATATATATATATGCATTTTTGTTGGTTGATGACTGGAGACGAGCCCCACCCATCGCTTCAACTGGAGGGCATATGTTTCGTCTCTTGATGTTTAGACTCTTCAGGGTACCTACACATGCTCCCCCATCAAGAATAGGGATACCCTTTCCACAGCCAACTACCAATGTTTTCACCAACTTCCCGTCGGATGGCGTGTATATGCAATGTCAGATTTCTTTGAACTGCGTCCAATGAGGCAACACTAGTTGAGTGTCATCATACACCTAACCGTTGGGTTCCACAATCTCATGTGGGACACACAACAACCTGCTTCTCCGCCTTAATGAGCATTTTTGTTGGTTGGATGCCTATGCCATGCCCATACATGCAGATGCAGACTCTGACTGAGTACATATTGTTGAAATTTGATTTTCAGGAACGATGTCAACATTCGCAACAGGTACCAGATCAACAGTATCAAATTCTTGTATTTGTTAGCTTGCTATCGTTTTGAAGCAGTAGTAGCCTTTGATGAATTTAAGCCTAATGTAAAATCTGACGTCCTAGGAACACGACGTTTCACATATTTAAGTATAGCTCCCTCATTTCTTGTTATACTATTTTCGTCCTGAGCTTTTCTTTTATTATGGTAAGTAGCCCCGGTTTATTTTACTGTTTTCATTTTTGATGCTAAAACAAAATAATAATAACAGCACAACAACATAATACATCAAATATAACAACAATACTATTGACATTATACTTCCGTATAGTAAAAAATGTCAAAATAAATACTATATTAAAAAAAAACACTACTAAAATTAACCTTTTCTGATTTCTTTAATTAAGTAAATCTTGGGTAATGTAATAGATAGTCAGAAACAGCAAACAAATGAATAATTGATCTTCATTGTCCATCAATGATTGTATTTACACTACAAATTAAGGTTTCCAAAATTACGGATATGTAAATTATGTAACTATTAATGAATTTGGAAGCCCCACCCATCCCTTACATTGGAGGGCACATGGTTCGTGTGTTGGTGGTGCCAAGAATCGGGAGTTCCTCTCCACAATCAAACAACACATATTTTCACCGACTTCTCGTCGGATGGCTTATATATGTAGTTTTTTTACTTCTTTAGACTGCGTCCAATGAGACAAACAGTAGTGAGGAGTTATACACCCCCGACCGTTGGGTTCCACAATCTCATGTGGAACGCACAAGAACCTGCGTCTCCGCCATAATGAGCATTGGTTAGTTGCTTGACCGGGAGGAAGCCCCACTCATCCCTTATATTGGAGGGTACATGTTTTGTCTGTTGGTGGGTAGACTCATCAGGGTACCGACATATGCTCTTTTGCCAAGAATAGGGAGATCCTCTTCACAAGCATACAACTCATATGTTTCGTAGTTCTTTCACTTGCGCTGTATTCGTCGGATCTTGCTCCCAGCGATTATTTTCTCTAAAAAACTGAAGAAATGCTTCGTCAGATGAAGATGACGAGGGCAAAACTGAAACAAACCAAAACAACTGAAAATTGACTATGTTATACTATCAAAAATGTGTTTTCTTTGTTGTACAGAGAACACTCTGAAATACCCTTTCATATCAACATAATGATAAAGATATCGGAATATGAATCCGTCCTCGTCATAACCGGTTTGTCTTTAAATTAAATTCATTCAAACATCATGCTTCAGGCATTTAGTTTGACTGATTTGATCCCTTGAATTCGCTTTAATTTAAATGCGAAAATAATTATTGCAAGTATTTTACTGTACTGCAAGTATTTCCTTCAACAACAAAATAGAACCCAACACTATCTCATATATTGTTTGTTCATATATTTTTTCTTTTTTTTGGGATTTTTGCCACGTTTTAAAATTCCAAAAATATTTAGAATATCTCTTCTTATGTGAATAAAAGATTCACTGGGTAAAAAAACAAAACGGAAACTAATTTCTCAGTGATTCTTTTTCTGTAATAAATTTGTCTAACGAACAAAAATTCGAACAATATAAAATTTTCTGAAATAAATACAAATTTTTAAACGTTAACGTTTCGGGAGGTCTTCTCTTCCCGTTTCCAAAACGAATCTAAAAATAATTTATATCAATTTCTATATAATACTCTAAAAGATAGTAAGTAGATATATTTTATATATGTCAATGATACTTATATTGACAATAATATTTTTTACTGACAGTCACATACTACCAAAATAAAATGTAGGTGAGGTTTGTTGTATGATTATTGTGTATTGAAATACTTAAACGTTTTTAATTGTATTCTTTAGAATCGGGATCCATATTGAATTTAAATCTAACGAAGGCGAAGCAATACAGTTATTTTTATTTAAATTAATAACAACATTTTACTTATTTAAATTAATTAACACACAACAGAATATCAAAAATGTGGTTTATAAAATTCCCTGCGAATGTGGCAAATCTTATATAGGCGAGACATCTAGACACTTAGATGTTAGAATAAAAGAACATAAAAACATTCTTAGAAATGGTGATTTTAATAATTCTAGAATTTGCCAACACGCATAGGAATCTGGACATAAAATCAATTGGAATAATTCCAAAACGGTATTAAAAGAATCGGTAACTAAATGCAGAAGATTAAAAGAAACCGCTACAATTAATTTAAAGAAAACTGACTGTATCGCTATG